>PVJI01005209.1:0-99056 GCA_004026765.1 Micronycteris hirsuta | reverse complement strand
CGGGGTCTGGGAGGAAGCAATGGCGGCCTCCGATCACCGAGGGCTCCCGTCACTCCTCCTCTCCCCAGCTCCCCACCGCCTCCTCTGCCAGACTCGGCTCTGCTGGCTCAGCCCTGGCCTCTCTCCGGCAGCGTCGCTGGCTTGCGGGATTCACCCGTTGTTTGGAGCCACGCCCTGTTCAGGCACTGGCGGCCTGAGTAGCGGAGTAAGTCACGGCGTGAGTGAGACCCTCCGTGAGCGCTGCTTCCTCCGCCCGTTTCTGCCCTGCTTACCGGCCTGGATGTTCGTCCTCTCCTACCTCCTGGGTGTCGGACTTCCCTTCAGTTCGATTCTGTCCATTCTGGTTGTTTAACTCTTTGCTACTGCATTCATTGTTCGGACATTCTGGATGTGCGGGCAGCGAGTGCGATCACCTACGCTGCCATCTTGGCGGAAGTTCTATATATATTATTTCTTACAGGTACAAGTATTATATCTGTAGATTATACTGTTGAGTGGACTTGTTGGATCAAAGGGCATATTTACCCAAAATTTTACAAGCATTTCCAGGGTGATATTTGAATATTTAACAATTGGTAGAGCAGAGACCAATCAGTCAGAATGGATGCCTACTCAGACAACTGGAAAAGGCTGGATATCAGACGAGAACACTGCCAATTTGCCCTCCAAAGATGTAATTATTGGTTTTCTTTAAATATTTTTATGAGACTAGATACCATGCTCTTCAATTATTATTTCCATTTACAAAGTTTGCTAAATCTCAATGATTTTTGTATGACCATTATTGTCAATAAAATGTTACCTGGTAGAATACAGTGGTAAAAAAGGTGTTCTATCAGACTATATATTAAATGTAATATACTATTCCTAGCAAAGAGAAATTCAGCATTGCTCGTGAACATTAACACTGTGCAGGGGTCCCTGCACATGTGACTGAGTAGGTGACTAGAGCAGAGGGCTTCTCTGCTCTACCTTTAGAAGGTAACCTTCATGGGGGCAGGAAGTTATTTTTATTTCCTACAATAATATCGGCAACACCTGAAAAAGTGCCTGGTGGTAGTTGGAGTTCAAAGAATGTGTTTCCCTAATGATTAAATAAATGAATATTGAGCTGAGACTAAGGAAGGTAGAAAATTTTCCCTGCAAGGATGGCGAAAGATTGTGATTATTCATGTAGTAACACTTATTTTTTTTGTTTTACCAATTTTGTGTTTCCTAAAATTTGGAGATTGGTCACTTATTAAAGATGTACCCTGAAGTCAAAATTATTGAAGCAAAAGCTAGATTTAATCATTAGCTCTTTTGATTCAGTTTCTTGAGGAAGAGTGTCTATGTTTGAACATTCTTAGACCATGATGACTGCTAAAATTTGCACATTTTATAATATGGTAATTATATTTAGCTAGCTGGTGTCTTTTGTTTTGGAGGGCTGGAGTATAAATACTTTCGAATGTAGACTTTAACACCTGAAGTAGTAATTATGTGTACTTAGAAATTATAGGGTAGGAATTGGAGATTGGAAAAGAAAAGGCAGGTTATAGAAAATAATACGCAATATATAGATTTGTATGTTGGGTACTGTGGGGACACATAGCAAAAAATGCTTGTGATACCTTAAAACAAAGTTGCTAACTTAATTTTTCCCCACCTCCCTTCCACCTCTAATTCATAGGAAACAATGAGGCAAAATCATGTAACAAGATGATGATTCTAAAACATTGCAATATTAACATGGAATTCATTGCTATCTCATAATTTTGGTTTGTCATGGAAAAGCATGATCTAGAAATATGGTTTCACACATAGTACAATATCTTTGCAACAACTGAATTATTTGGACTTCTTCAGTCTTTCTCCCATGGAAGTATAAAACTGTATTATAAACACAGCAACTTGAGATGGCTATAAAGAAAAAAAAAAAGCCCAGAATTTTAGATGAATAAGAACTAGCTAAATGTAGTAGTAAGTATATATATAGAAACTTTAAAAGAACTTGAATGCTATGCAGTTTTCTGGAAAGGTCCTCACCATAAGCCCCATGAGGAGTGGGTTTATCTGGCACCCATCACCTGATACACACAGTAGCTACCAACAAATATTTGTTGCATGAATAGAAAGAATGTTCTTCGTGAAGCTAAAAGAAGGGATTCTTAGCAAAAACAACCAGTGGTCAGCATTTGTTAAAGTGTTGAACTTCATAAAGCAGAGGGTTGAGGGTTGAGTTATTAAATAATGCCCATGATATCAAGCCCAGATCCCATTAAGCCCCAGGCTAAAGGGTGAACAGTTAATTTCATATCTGTACTAAATAGTTATATCGCATATCAGTCAAGGTGATATATTCCTCTAAATACCTTGGAAAGCACCCAAGGGCAAAGGCCAGAAATCATTATAAGCTTGACTTGGAAAACTGCTAATAAAGTGGGTCATGGAACTTTTTTTTTTAATGCCAAGGAAATAATGTAATAATGGGATTGTGTCTTTCTCCTTTTCCTTTGAAAATGCTTTTAGTATTAGGATCTATTCAATCAAAGGATTTAGGAATATTCTAACAATGAATGTTTCTGTGTTTTACACTCTGTATTTATTAAAGTGGATACCTGCTGAGTTGTATTATCCGATTAAAATCTCTAGGAATGAAAAGGGAAAGAGAGAGGAGTTTATTGGGCTTTGTAAAGATCTTTATAGTCGGAAAACTGACAATTACTAAAGTTATATTTGAGGGTAGTAAATGGGAAGATTTTCTGTATGAGAATTGAAGGTGATAATAATGAAAGAATGTTTAATAGATAAGGCTTTAGAATTTTACAAAGAGCTTTCAGTTATAATATGCAATTAAGCATATTGGAAAAGCTATTGAAAATAAAGCATAGTTCTACATTGTAAAAAAAACGAGGACTGTAAGCAATATTCACAATTAGCATCAGGTTAGTTCATCATCCCTTGATTTACAGTGATTTAACAATGGGGCATGGCACACATTTTTCAAAATCCAATTGCTAATCTATTTCAGGTTGAAATGAATTGGAACAGCATTAGAACTTCATCTTGGTGTTCTGACCTAAAATGGAAATACATGAACCAGGGCTATCAAGTTTGCATTACTTCTGGGTACTACATCATGTCTCTAGGACTGTTTTTCATCACGACTGTGCCTCATCGCATTCTGCCTTTTTATTCCTGGAAAAGGTGGAATTCCCTTTGGGAGAAAGGGAATTCTGCATGTGAGAGAGGTACAGGTTTCCTTGAGGAGGTGGTGGGATGAGGAGGGATTGGGATGAATGTAGATTACTGTTCCAGTCCTTTTGGTGTTCCTGTTCTTCTGCCCCAAAGCATCCCGCTGAAGGACTTTTCTAGAACATTGTCTCCCCCATCTCCAGAGGGGGAGGGTAATGTGATGCTGTGAATGGGATTTTCACTGTCTTTGCAGGAGAGATGTCAGTCAAGAGGTGTTTTAGCAGTTTCCAAGGATTCTCAGAATTTTACAGAATGTGTTGAGAAAAATATTAGATTCCTTACATGTGGTTTTCCTTGGGACTGTGTGGTAGTTTCTTGTTAACTGCCCAACAAAGCTGACTGGGACCTTTCTGGAATACTGTGTTCAAACTTGACTTCATCCGCTTAGCCTGAGGTTACTGGCCCCTGAGGCTGTGTGATAGTAAATTGTGAAAAGTGTAGGACTGAAGACTTAACAACTGGCCCCCAGTATGTTCTTAGATATTTTTAATGACATCCGTGCATTTTCTGTTAATGAGCATAAAGAACCAGATAGGCACGTCACACCAATTCTCCTTACGGCTGCTGTGCACAGATCGCCTGCTTTAAGAAATCCCAATTTCTGAAAATCCAAATTGAACCTGATGTTTACAAACAAATAATCCCTTGTGAGTCAGTGAGAAACTAAGGGTCTGAAAAGCCCATATCCATTTGCTTAGTTCTGAAGGGTTCTCTATATTTTAAAATGTCTAAAATGTCTAAGAGAAAGGTGCATCTCAGTTTAAGTGAGGGCATTAATCTGGAACCCAACCTGCCGGCGCCTTCCCGCGGGCTTCCCAGCCTCCAGCACCGTGAGAAGCATGTGTGTGTTGTTCAGGCCACCCAGTCCGTGACATGTTGTCACAGAAGCCCTACCTACCTGAGTAGGTGTTCTTACCTCCCTTGTATAAGTAAGTGAACAGAGGAAAAACTCCGTCTCCTGACCTCTATGCACTGACATCAACAATTCATACTTTTATTGACCCTTTTTTCCTGTTGCCTTGGGCCCTAAGGAGCACTGAATTGAGATAGAAAGGATCTCGTTTGTTTTCTTTCTTTCTTTCATAATTGAGATTCTATTGGTTATCTTGTAGCTCAGTACATAGACATTTCAATTTATACACAATTATTAATGTATGGACTGAAAAATCTAAAAAGCCCTGTATTGTGTTTCTTTTCTAAACAATTATTCCAGTGTCTTTCCAGCTCAGAATTTGGAGGCAGATTTCCCTTGTGAGAATATCAAGTAACAATATCTTCAAATATTAATAAGCTGTTATATTATAAATCCCACGAATCCATGATATAGTATCACATATATTACGTACCAAAATTTCAATCTTTCACAGCAGATTAACAACGTTATTGGAAAAACTGGACTACCATGTAACAGAGAACACAATTCTGACTAGGACAGCCAAATCAAGGAGTGGTTTTCTTTAGGGAACAAGTCTACTAAAAAAAAAATGACATGGGAATAGAATTAATTAAAAATGTTCAAACATATGTGTACAACTGTGACCCCAAATTGCTTCTTAGTATGCTCTTATCATAGGGTATAAGAACTATTCTCCCCAAATCTATGGAACTTAGTTAAGCTGACACCCAAGATAGTCAAAGCCTCTCATAATTCACTATTTCCCTATTTTCTGCTTGTAGCAAAAACATGCAAGCAAATGATTTCACCTCTTTTAAAAAAAGCATTCACACTTGAAAAATGGGATGAGGTAGGATTCCTTTCTTCTTAAAAGCCTTTTACTAAAAACTCTTATTTACAAAATAGTTGATAAAAATATTCCTCTGGATTGTATAAAGAGGGAGCTAGAAACCACTGATAAAACGTGGTGTGTGATATTAATCAGACTTAGTTTCTTTCTCTCCTGCTTCATCAACAGCTGGACTCTCCTCCACTTTCTGCAGGTTCATCTTTAGTTTCTTGCTTAGATAAACACTTCAGACTGTTTTCTCTTTGCTCTCCTCTTTCCTTCTGTTTCATTCTTTTCTCTGAAGGTTTAATCTTTCCTGCTGCCATTTTTTTTGTTGTTGTTTCATTTCCACTTTTGCAGGAGCAGGTTTAGCTGACAGGCACCGCCCTCCCACCCTGATTTCCTCTTGAGCTCCTCTTTTGGCTGAGCTGACCTTCCTCTTGGGCATCCAGGCGGTCAGGAGGGCCTGTGCTGGCTGCCCGGCAAAGCTGGCCTGTCTGGCGGCTACTGCTCCACCCCCGGCCCAATTCATTCCACAATACCCATTTATTCATTCATTCATTTGACTAGCCAACAAGGATTTTTTGAATGACCATTTGATGTGAGGTGTATACTTGTGAGGAGCAAACAAATAAAAAGAAAGTCTCTTGCCCTCATGGAGTTTATAGTCCATGGAGTTTATTTGTGAAAAACAAGGTAATTTATAAATGTATAATTGAAAGTTGAATTATAATCTATATTTTGTGTGTTACAATTATAATTTTGAATTATATTTTGTATTTATTTTTATTTGTATATAGTATTCACTAGATTTTAAAGGTATGTCATACATTTGTTTGTTTAGTCTTTTACATTTGTGACTTATTGGTATTTGTTTTAGATTATTGGATCCTTGAGAACAGGAAATTTTTTGCTGTCTTTCCTTTGGTAGAGGCCATGTAATAATAAATGTATTGTAATCAGCACTTGTTAATGATTTTTTCATTTAGTCTCACACACTTTTAGCCTCAGAAGATGCCTTAATTTTGTCTTCCAATAGTACAGGTGAGACAATGGAGGAAGTAGATGATAGAGATTTTTAAAAATACAATACTAGAAAGAGCTGTAATTATTAATATTGTTGCTATGTTCACATAGCTAATTTGGTCAAAACTGGACCTAGAATCTAGTTTTTCTGGGTTACTTAATACAATATTTCATTCAATAACTATTTATTGAAAAATTGGTGTCAGATAAAGAGCTTTGACTTCAAACAAGTGCCTTGGATTCAGGCACTGCTATTTCCCAGATGCACAATCTTTGCCATTTTCTTGATTTATCAAGCCTTGGTTTAGTCATAGGTAAACTGAGGATAAAAATAATATATTTCTGTGAGGGTGTCTATGAGGATTAAATGAAATATGATATGTCATGTACTTGGCATATTATAATTCATGCAGCTTCTGATTGTATCAATGGCCTATTTCTAACATGGCTGCCAAATACTGGAGACAGAAACCGCGAGGAGGTGAACGAGGACCTGAGGGGGGCGGGCTCAGCGTGTTCTCCATCACTCTCAGAGAGGCAGCTGGAAATAGCACTTCCATCTTCAAACTAAGAAAGCTCATCTGATTTTAGAATATCACAGTGGGGAAGCAGAATCTAACCTGGATACTACATGAACTCAAGGGACTAATTTGAATGGCTTTTTGTTGTTGTTGTTTGTTCTTTCAGAGGGTGAATTGCATCATAACAGTTACAGAATGATTACTCCTTAAGCCTTCCATCTGTGGTTCATTAAACCACCTTTCACTACATGGCAGAGATTATATTCTTGTCCTTTAGCAGAGCAAAAAGTAAGTGTAAGAAACACTTAACACTATGGAAAGATAACATTATCAATACTTTCTTTTCAATGGAAGTTTTCATTATCTTATTCCTTTAATCTCTGCAATTGTTTGCTATCTTTTAAACAAATAGCATCAGGAAAGAGAAGCATAAAAACCTTTATACTTAATAGCACCTGATTACCCAAGCCTTTATTTAATAGTGGACATTTGACTGTGAGGAATAAGAGAGAAGAATATATTTGTCAAATGAAATAATAATATTTATTCCATTATTTTTTTTTCTATACTGATCACCTAACCACATCAAATGACTATTTCTGAGAAGGAAAATATTTTAAAAATGTGTGATGTCAAATATACCTGAATAAACGGGGCACATTCATGAGGTGGAATACAAAATGACCTGACACCTATTTGCAATGTCATACTAAACTAGTAACGTGCATAAATTTCTAAATTAAAATGTTGAGTGAAAAATTTTAATCAGATTGTTTTTATTAATAAAAAATTTACAATGCTATTAGGCTCTGTTTTGGGAAATATATATTTTAAAAAGCAGGGGGGAGGGATGCTCATCAACTTCAGGGTATGATTCCCTCAGGATGAAGGGACCTATATTGAGGAAGGAGGCTTCAATATACTTATTTTGCATTAAAAATATAATAAAAAGTACTTTATTTTATTAAAAAGGTACTTTAAAATAGGATTGGAAGTGGTAGCCTTAGGATAATAATAATAAAAAAGATGTGTTCAGCTGAGACTGTCATTTTCTATGCTATTCAGACCAACATTGTCTCACAGAACTTTGCATAATAATGTAAGTGGTCTGTCTCTGTAATACCCAGTCAGGTAGCCACTAGCCACGTGTGGCTACTGAACACCTAGATGTGGCTAGTGTGACTGAGAAACAGAATTTCACATTTGATGTAATTTAAATTAATCTAAATCTTAATTTTAATTTTAATGTGGCCAGTGGCTACCATATTTGACAGCACAAATTGAGACTGCAAAGAACATTCTAAACCTTTCATTTGACTTCATCTCGTTGTTTCATTATGAATGTGATTGTGAATATTGAAGAAAACTCAATAATCTCTTGATAATATCAAGTATGGCAAAGGACAACTGAAAGTTACTGGGGTGTGAGGGGAGAGTGGAGAAAAAAATCTTCCTGACTGTGTTTCATTTGTCAAGTGGAAAGAGTAGAAAGGTCACCATCCAGTTCCATTGGGTGTCAATAGAAAAGAAAGAATCAAAAGCTCTCCGAGTACTCATGGGGGGTACTTTGGTTTTGGTAACAGATTTGATAAATGAAGACTTAATTTCCCCAGTGACTCAACTGATATAGGCGGTTTTATCTTTTCAGAAAATTAAGAGTAAATTGGCTCGCTCAATAGACTTACTGACTGCAGTTAGATAAGTACTTGCTGTGTTTATTAAGTTGTTGATGTGGTGCAATAATACAAGTGATTTAATAAAGATAAGACTTTAGATAAATGTCAACACACTTCCCACTCTGCAGCTGGTCCATTTCAAGCAGTTAAAATAAATTAAAAGATAAAATACCGCTCACACAAAAAATTGATCATTGTCCAAGGGAAACATTTAAAATTGAAAGGAATCTTCCACTTTCAGTGTACAAAGACATATGCATATGTGTAGGAAATGAACCTCTCTGTAATCTAAGGATTCTCTAGCTAAAAGGGAAGGGACAGGAAGCTATGCTGTGTAGATGTTTGCCACAATGAGTTATAATTAAAAGGTACTTAGAGTTTGTAGACAAGTATTAATGACCAGTGTTATTTATAGCACAAATAATGGAGACCTTTGAGTTAGATAAAAATAAATGCTATTAATTCTGTTATTTATCTATCCTTACACACATCAAGGTGTAGCTAGTGAAAGCTAACTGGGCTATAAAGTATAGATGTTGTCCCTGGAATTTTAATAACATAAAGTAGATCTGAATTTTACCCAACCTTCTCTGTTTATATGGTTTTGCAAAGAAAATATATGCTTTCACTTATAGTTTCTCTAGGGTATGATCTGAAATTTGACAAAATATAGTTAAAAAAGGTGATAACAGAGAAAGAAGATAGATTTTTATGGTGGTTGAATCATTATCTCTGTTGTCTTCCAGATTAGGGCGGAGAAGATTCTTTTCCTCTCTTCTCTCAAAGCAACCACACAAATCGCTGTCATTTCATTATTCCCTTATCTATTTTTTCCACCCAAGGCCTGTATCACAGTTCTTGGCAGGTGGTACTTGTTCAAAGAGTGTGTAAGTACTATTTTAAAATGGTGGCCCAGTAGGCCCATGGCGAGTTCTTGCTGAATTCGGAGCCGCGGAACTTTCTTCCAAGACACCAAGTTTGCAGCCCCACAACAAGGAATAATGGACTGAAACATGAAGTTTGGAGCTAATGACATCAAGTCCTCGGGTTGACTAGAAAAACATTGTTTACCATAGTTCTAGATAACTCTTTCTTCTTAAAAATCATATGGGATATTTAATATTTGCAGTATCGCACAACGTGTTTTTCCAATGCTTGACACACAGAGACACTGGACATTTGCCATGTCGAATGCCTGGAATGAGACATCTACTTGTCCTGTGAACTGAGAAGTCAGCCTTTGTGGTTGACTGTTAAATGTCACAGACTTCTCCAGTCTGTACCAGGCCCCTTTGCTGTTTCTTCCATCTAGAACTGCAGTCTTTTTTTATTTCACCTTAAACCTGAGCTGATCACGTAATTTGTTTGACCAACAGAATGTGCCAGAAGTGATATTGTGTGCATTCTAGGGGGAAGGACTTAAGAAGTTTGCAACATCTGTCTTTGCATTCCTGGAGTGCTACTTGAGACGCCGCATGAAGAACATGACGAGAGGATGCGAAGCCATTCAGTGAACTGAGGCTTCTCAGGTGCCAACCAGAACCAAGTGTTGGACATGCAGGTGAGGTCACGGACCTTCCAGCTGCTGACTTCCCAGCTGATACAGTCACAGGAGTGAATCCAGACGAAACCAGCAAAACTGGAATTGTTTTAATTCACCAAATTTTATAGTAGTGTTTTTTGTGCATCAAAGGATAACTGAGACACTGGGGAGACAGCTTTTCAAGTGAGATAGTTGAGATAGCATATAGAAAGATAAAATACAGGGATGCATCATTAATTTCCAGATCCTATGCATTCCCTGATATAGAGAGTGACATGAATAACTTAGCCGTGAATGACAGATATTTTAATTAGTACCATACTTAAATGTGAAAAACAAATTACAAGATTAAAGTTTATTCATTTTGTTTATGCAAATGTATTTTGTACAATGTATTTTTAGTGGTTGAAATTAGAAGTATTTTCTTTGGGAATTATGGAAATTAAATCAATTAATGAATGACAATAATAGTGCTTAGCATTTCCAGGGATTCCATACCGAAGACTGACTCATCTCAATTTCCATACTTATACATGTATTATTCACTATATGTATTGTTAACCATGGAAAGTGTGCTTGAGTTGATTGAAATACAGTCATACCTACCCACACGTCTTGTAATTTTTCTGCAGTTGTTTTGGTTCTGATGGTGGTGGTTTCAGATTTCTTGGGGCCTTTAAATGTAAAATTTAAGATTTTTATGTAAGTGAAAAAACTTAGAAAAGTTTTTTTTTAGGTGGAGGAAAAGATAGGGAAGTAGTCGCAAAAATCACTCCTTAATGCGTCTTGCTATGAAACAGAAAACTAAAGAAAGGTTAGAACTTGACTGGTGAACTTTAGGCAGCTTTAAAATATGCTCATATTAGTCAATATTTCTCCAAATACCATAACAGTGCAAAATTTCAACAAGAATAATTATTTTTTCACCAAGTTGTAGGCAACTGAAAATGTTTCTTGATAAAACATTTTCCAGTCTCAGCTCAGAGAAATAATAATCTTATAAAAATATAGTGTTTAGAAGGTTGGAAGAAAGAGCAGAAGATTACAAAACTAGACCCAAGAAGTCTACCAGCTGTTAGAAAGTTCAAAAAGTCAATAAATGAAGCTAAATACTAGTCTTGTAACATCGTTTTTCAGGTAAGATAAATAGGGTCCCTTTCACCTTAAATTCTCATTTGACAGTATCCCAGCACATGTCTTGGCTATTAATACACTTGGGTAGCCTCAGGGAGACTTTCAAAAAGTGGTTCTTAAGATACCGATATTCTTGTCTCCAGACTCATGAGTCATTTGGACACAAGCATTGAATTTAAGTGATACTCACTTCCTCACTGCTGAGGAGCTGGTAGAAAAAAACATAATTATCACATTGAAGCTTCAATAAACATTCTTTCATTTTCAAAGTAGATCCTCACAACACTATTCTAAAATCTTTCGTGACTAGGTCCTCTGTGAGGGAGGAATAACATGTCAGTCGGCCCCTAGACCTGTGGCTGTGGTCATCCCGACATACCCGCCCCGGGGTAAAAGGCACTGAGTGAAAACGTGGGGCAGCCACAGGTGCTGCTGGAAAAAGAGTCGTTCTGTTCACTAGGAAACGGACTCTGTGTACCTTTTAATCACATCAAGACTTTTGTGGCACTGAGGCTATTTTAATGGGGCCTTATTACTAAAACTGAACTAACAAAATAGAGACAAATTCATAGAGGGAAAGCAGGATGACAGCTAAGGTCGGGGGGAGATTAGTGGGTGGAGAAATTGAGTGAAAAGGAAAAAGGACTCATGGACATGGACAACAATGTAGTGACTGCGGGACATGGTGGGGGGTATAAGAGGACTGTATGGTAATGGCAAAAATACAATTAAAAATTAAAAAAAGGATTTTAGAGTTCTTTCTGAAAGATGAATATGTGGTGCTTGCAATTTTAGAAATTGCTGAGATATTCCTCAGTCTTGGTTGAGTTACCCAAGGTTAGGTGAAGAGGTAGAGCCGAGGTAGGGAGGAAGTTTTTTACATATCTGTATCCAATCTTATTTCCTCTTCCAAAGGGGCATGTGTGTATGTGAGTGTGAGCGTGAGTGTGCATGCACATGGTGAGCTTTAAAGAGCTGGTTTTTCTGTAATGTACCTATACGTTACGTAATTTGTTACTACTATGTGCATTGCTGGGCCAGTGCATGTGAGGCACTACATTGAGCATGGCCAAGGAAGCCCAGTCTTAGCCCACAAGGGTCAGAGAGTGCAGTGGTTTATATGGTCTTTTCTTGTCTTTTCCATGAAACTGTTTGTATTCTAATCATTGTGTTCCCTATTTGGAAGTGCATAGTTTTGAACAATCACTAAAGATGAAAATGAATTGGTAACGTAGAAATGCAGTATCTGTACCTAGCTTCCTTTGGCACAAAAGAGTAAGTTAATGTACAAGCCAACACTTAATGAAGGGAACAAAGAGAATAGAACATTGTATTTCTTTTTATTTTTTTATTTACTGTTTTTTTTTAAAGAGAAAGAGAGAGGGCGAGAGAGAGAGATGGAGGAAGGGAGAGAGAGAAACTTTGGTTTGTTGTTCCACTTATTTATGCATTCATTGGTTGCTTCTTGTATGAGGTCTGTCTGGAAAAAGTCCAGTCATTGTTAATATAAGGGGAACAGTTTGTGCAACATCGATGTAACCTGGCAGCCAAGGAGAGTGGACGGGAATGCACATGCGTGAACAATGATGACTTCACTGTACTAGTCAGTGGGGTGATAGACACCATTGAGTGAACATGTGTCCTGTGTGGCTGTGGCATTCAAACTGACTGAATGAGTAGAGCAATGAATCTACACCAGATTTTGCGTTAAGCTTGAACATTCCTCCATGGAAAGTATTTGGATGATTCAGAAGGCTGCAGCTATGGGTAACTGGTGATTGGCAGCTTCATTACAACAATGCCACACCCACTCATGCATCACGTCTCGTGAAGTCTTTTGGTGAAACATAAAATGTTTCAGCCAGGTGACTCAGCCCCGCTACAGCCCAGATTTGGTACCCTGTGACTTCTGGCTTTTCCCAAAACTAAAATCACCTTTGAAAGGGAAGAGATTTCAGACCATCAATGAGATTCAGGAAAATACAACAGGGCAGCTGATGGCGATTATGAGAACTGTGTGAGGTCCCAACATGCCTACTTTGAAGGGGACTGAGGTGTCATTGTCCTATGTACAATGTTTCTTGTATCTTCTTCAATAAATGTCTCTATTTTCCATGTTACATGGCTGGATGCCTTCTGGACAGACCTCACGTATGCCCTGACCGGAGGTGTTTCAGGACGATACTCTAACGAGTGAAGCCGCCCAGCCAGGGCTAGAATATCCATTTAAACTAGTATGTAACTTCTGCATATTATTTATAAATGATTTTTCATTTATGCCTGAGTAGATAAGGAAATCACCTTTAAAAAATCTTTTGAAACAAATAAGAGAAAATTATGTTAGGTCTCTAATATTGCCATTAGAGGGAAAAACCATTTTGACACAAAACTGTGGCATTTAAATTTGTTCTTTTATTTCTGATTATAATGACCTCTGTTTTGTGTCCATGGATTTTGCGCTGGGTTGTTAAGTGACTCAAAAACCCCTTTGGTCATAGTATAATAGTTTTGTTTAAATTATAATATACATAATGTGCCAGGCAGTGTCCAATTTAATGAAATGTACTTTATGGGTGAAAGAATCCATGTACTATCCTAAGATGCCTTGTTCAACTTTATGCTAGTCAATTCACAGTCAGGCACAATATTACCCAATTAGCAACCTCGGCTTTATGAATCAATTGCATTACATATTTTTAGATTTCAAAGTCTCTAGTGGTCAATCATGTTTCAACATTAGTACTCAATGCAGTTTCAAAATGATAGAGACAGAATCATTGAACAGCATAGATACTTGGTCAGTTGTTTTATGATGCAGGGTACTGAGAAAGTTAATATGTCTCTGTGGGTGATAATCATGTATTTCTAACAATGCTACAGTCAAATTAAGTTTTACAGAAGTTAGCTGATTTGTTTGAAATATTATTAGGTAATGATTGTCAGATACGTAAAACAAAGAAAAGTAAAATATTTCAAATTCATTCTTTTATTAATCATCTTCTTGTGGGGGTCCCCAAATATTCATTGTATTTGTTGAAGAAAATGACACATTCCATAGAAAGATAAGTCAGACCCACACAACTTTCAGCCCAGCTTCATTGTACAAATTTATTATTTTTTAAATAAGCTAAGATAAAAGTTCATATGGAAAGAGATGTGACAGAGACTTCTGCCTAGAACAACTGTATCTGTTTACCAACCACCGTGTTCTCTAAACCAAGTTTGCCTGATGGTCAAGTTCTCTGCTCAGCAGTTTGTTTAAGACACAATCCCTTGTTGAGTGGCTGTGTGATCATTTGAGCGTCTTTTCCCTCCCCATTCCCTCCTTCCTTTGTTTGTTTTTATAGCATTCTTAGGATGGAAAACAGACTCACACACCTAATTTGTCTTAGGTAATTCTGCTTAACTTTATGACTTTTATTATTGTTTTGTACAATTGTGGGTATCTCATTAAAAAAATATATTTGCTTTACTTTTTAATGGTGAAGAACTTTTTAAAGTCTAAAGAACTTTCCTTCAAAATTTAATTTTAAGGGGATCTATTTAAGGTGGGCTAAGTATTCAGAGAATTTGTCTCAGGACAAAACTTTTAAGAATATAGGTTTTGAACTTTGAATATATGAAAATCTGCTTGTTAGGAGAATTGAAGCTATCTCAAGTCTCAAATATTCTATAGAAATTATGGTTGAAAATATAAAGCTAATTTTGAAAATCAGTTTTTCAAATCTCAGAATTTGGATTTTCCTTGTAGAATCTGTTTCTGATGTATCTTTACTTCCCCACAGAGCATCTCATGCAGGTCTGAACCTTGGCGAGCATATCAATATATGATACACGCAGCCGCCATGTCTACCGTAAACTGTTTTAATTCTGAGTCCTCTTTAATATTCATGAGTATCTGACTTATGGCAGCTGCCACGATGTTTTCTTAGGAAGTCCCAGGAAAACAAACGTGAGAATATAAATGGGAGGGAGCAGGACACTTCTCCTCTGCCTGTTCACACTTAACAGTTCTGTGTCATGCTGGGGTGGGTCAGTGAGGGGTTGCTGCTTGGGTCATCTAACAAGTATGCACGAGACTGGTGAGAGGCAGGCCTTATGAGACAAAATAACTGAGCATGTATGTGCTGAAGTAGTAGCACAGCTAAAATTTGAGAAATATGGATAATCATTGCATCTAAGACTAGGAACAGTTCTCAAACACAAAATAAATTTTAATGTGAGGTATGTTCTCATTTAAACTTTCTGGGGTTCTAGTAAGCAGTGATGTGCATAAACAGCATTATAAGCATCTGTACCAAAGTAACCCTCCTTCTCGTCCTAAATTAGAATCCAGACCACAGAGCCAGCCCTTGGTTCTATGGGTGTCATAATGTTCAGATGAGCGTAAGATTAACGTGTAAAAGTAAGACAATTCCAGGAAAGAGTGAAAAGTGAAACTGAAGATGAACATGCTATTATCTTTTTAATATTGAAAAATTTTTTTACAAGTGACTTTTGAAGAATAAAGCTGTAGCCAGAGCATAACAGACCCCTCCTGGCTGCTTGCTGCCCTATTCAGTGTGGTCATTGTATCCATGGCACTAAAATCGAGCTGCACAAAATGATCAGCTAGAAAGTTAGTTAAATTAATAAGGATACTATTTCTATCATCCAATAACAAAAATGTGCATGCCACATATCAATATTAGCCTACATAATCTCCTTGATCATCAGAAAAATAAGTAATGACCTAGAATGTGGAGTGTATCTAACTCTTATACAATTATTTGTAACTGTGTGCCTGAGTCCAGAACAGAAGTGGGGAACTGGTGTGTATGTAGGTAGCCATGAGAAAGGGATGTGGCCTACTTTTACATTAATAATGTATGTTGATTGAGAAATAGCGGTATAATATAATATTACAACTTTTCCCAGCTCTCCCTTGTTGCACTAGATGCCAGGCAGTTTATAAAAGAATGTTCATTTAACATGTATATATGTGTGAGTCTTGTAGTCTGTTTATTATTATGACATAGTTGAACATTACTCTGAGATTTCACATAGCCTTGACATGAATGATTAACCTATAAAGGTTACCCTTAAAAAATGTAAAATTAAGAAAAATTAAGATGTAGACACCTAGTAATCTTTGCCTTAGTATAACCAAATAAAAAACGGAGGTTCGGCTGCCTGTCACCACAAAAGCCAAACTCACGAAGCAGATGCTGGTGCAAATGGAAAGAGGATTTATTCAGGTGCCGCACAATCTGGGAGAAGGCTGGGCTCCTGTCACAAAGACCGTCTCCTCTTTTTCTGCCATGGAAAAAGTCCAACCGTGTGCACAGCCAGGCCAAGACAAAAGCCAGCATCCAGAGTTCCTGCTCCATTTTAAAGTGCAATCCTTTTGAGCCCACAGGTAGCTGCTGAATGGTCTTGGTCCCCATCCAGTTAGCTTAGCTTGTTCCTGGCTGCTGTTCATTTCAGGTTCCCTCCTGAAGCCCACTGTGGAGCCTGCACCTGAAAGTGCATCACCAGGTGGGCAAGAGAGACCAAGGGTCTCCCTCCTGGAGGCCATGTGGCCTATGGAGAGAAGAGGTGAGCGCATCATGCAAGTGCTGGGCATGAGCAACAGAAAGAGAGAGAGAGAGCTCACTTCTTTGTTCCCCTGGGATTATATTAGCTTGGATGTGGGACGGACCAGGTACTCTCTCAAAATGAGCAATCAGCTTCCCAAATTTGTGTGCTTCGGGTGGGTCCACCTCCCAACCAATCCCTTCTTCCTGTAGGCTAGACTGACAGGCCTCTTTGGTCCAGCACCTTCCCTGCATCATTTTGATTTCTGTGGTACATGTACTTGCCTTTCCCTGCTCCTTCCCCACTCCCAAATCAGGTAAGGGGTAGGTGAGGGGCTTTTTCTCTATCCAGTTATCTTGCTAGCTTTTCATGCACTTGGGCCCTATCCACTGATATTTGTAGCTTTCCTCATGCTCAATGTACGAACCTTGCCCTGCTGCCATCTTGGCCAGTGAGGGAGGCTCCCCATGGTTCCAGACAGACTGTCTACTGGTAACATCGGGGCAACACCCTCTCTGTTGTTCTACTGTTCTGTTGCAATTTCCTTATATCTAGCAGAAATGTCTATAAGGTTCATATTAGACTATTTTTTCTTATTTGAATTTCCGTCATCAGAGTCACAGGCCAGAATTATTTTCAAAACTGTCAATACTTAAAAAGGCCTTTAAGTCACCCTGGAGCCACTTTTTGAAAGTGTTTTCACCTTTCCTCGTCAGGCTTTTTTTCTATCTCTTTACCGTCTCTTCTCTGACTGCGGTTATGTTCCGCACAGCTTTCTTTGCTGTCCAAAACAGGATACTTTCCTCCCTCTGCCTAATGGGGAGAAGAGAAGAAGAATCAGGTTTCAGCCTGTCTACTCCACTTCTATTGATTTGTGCTGGTATCATATCGACTTTTATCACAATAGCACTGAATTGCTGATTCATATTCAGCATGTGGCCATCCCCTAGCTCTCTTCCTGTTTTATTTGTTCACACTTGCTTTTCCCCATCATGACTGGTGGCGCCAGATAATTTTTCCAAGGTATATCACTCTGTACTTGCCCTATTAAATGTTTTTTAGCTGTTCCTAATACTTAAGTGTTCATTTATCCTTGCAGCAAAATGTGGGCATGTTTTACAACCATTGTCTCCTTAGGTCATTAGCATACTGATCTGAACACATAGCCGATCTTGCATCGCTCTTTTCAAAACCACATAATATCTGATTACATGTATGTTTAAAATAGCATGTTATATATATGTAGTGATTGTATAGTAGATGCTGAATAAGTATTTATCGATAGTTAATGACCACAGACTATTACACACAGAAACCATTCCAAGAGCTTTCAGGAAACACCGATTTTTTTTTAAAAAAAGCGAGCTCCGGCCTGTCTTTCTCTCCTGTTTACATTTAAACAATAAGGATGAAAAACTACAAGCCAGAGGGCTTCTGTTGTTCTCAGTGAATAACTGAGATGGTGTTTTGGTTGCACGCTCACAGGGTTTGTGGAAATTAACTTCACACCAGGAACCCCGTATTGAAATAGATTGTTTAAGAATAATTCTTCTCTTTGAGAAGGGTGAGGGATTAATCTGCAGAAATGTTCATGCTAGAGCTGTGCATGTGTTGAAATTTGTCAGGGGGAAGATAAATGGGCCCTCCTTGAAAAGTGAATCGCACCATGGCTAATCCCTTGGGAAAGCTGGAGAATTGTTACGGTAGCAAAAGCAGCCTCAAAAAAGGAGGCACCATCGCTGTTTACTTAGGAAGGAGAAAGATGGAGAGAAGACATGATTGTAAAATGAGATGAAATGTGCTTTACTTTAAAAAATATGTTTATTCAAATATATACACACATGTAATTACATTTATATTTTGATTCTTTGGGGAATCATCTGTGTGCTTTACAGTGAGTGTCCTAATTAGGCCTGATATGAAAAATATTCAACAGCAGTGTATCCAGACACTGACCAGTCAGACTCAGACAGATGTCAGGGGGAGGTACCTGAGCCAGGTCTTGGTGACCCCACCCGAGTGTTAACCCTTTAATTTCTGACTCAAGAGAAAGTGGGGGGAGGAAGGAAGGCCACGTAGGAGGCTCAGAGCAGTGTCTATTGGTCCATTTTCTGACACATATAGAAGGTACTAAGTTAGGAAACACTGTGGCTGTCTTGTGTATGCTATCTGAATATTAGCCCTCATTCTAATAGAAAGTTATCTAGTAAATTTACTGAAAAAGAATGTGAATTTCCTCAAGAAGATGGTACATATAAAAGGAAAAGTCATGAAATGTCCATGAAATTTCAAACGTCCATGAAATTTGATTATCAGCTAAACAACAAATAAAAATTTTTAGCGTAATTATATCCCAAGAAATATTTGGGACAAACTTTTTCTAAAACATTATTTATTATTTATGTGGTATTCAGATTTAACTGGGAGCCCTGTATTTTTTTTTTTCTGGCAACCCCAAATAAAATACATTTGGCAGAAAATGTAGAAGTATCCCACTGAAAATGTTAAATGACAGAGAGAGAAGGGTTTGCTTACACTGAGATCATCTGAGCATACCTGGCAAATCACAATGATACGGCAAATCTTAGCTGCAGGGTTAGGCAACTGTGGTATACAAAGGCTGCATATGACAAAAAGCTTATGAAATTATAATAAGAGGGAATAAGGTGACCTTTGTATTTAAGAGTTGCTTTTCCCAACTAGGAAAATCTAATTCAGTCATCATCAAATAGCAAAAAAAAAAAAAAAAAGCGCCTGTTTACGTGGGAGACAGCAAGGTGGCTTATAAAGTAAGAAAACAGACATGGCTGATAGCCTTTGTCAGCCTGTGATCTAGACATTCACCCGGAAATGGAATCATAAAGAGGGTAACTAAAAAAATGTTGATCAAGGATCCATAACCTCCTCCATTCACTCTAAATAAGGAGGAGGAAAGTTAGTCTAATTAATAGGAAAGAGTTTTGTAAATCATTTAAAAATGCGGTTCCATCACAGGCCAGCTTCAGTATGTGCAAGTATACAATAGGTTCACAGGTACATGCAGTTGAGGGCGGTGTCTCTGCTCAGCACTGTGAACGTTTCGTACGGGCAATTCTTTGTTGTGGGGGGCTGGCCTGTGTATTGCAGGGCACTTAGCGCATCCCTGGCTTCTTCCCACTAGATGCCACTTACACGCCCTCTTCCCAGCTGTGCCAAACAAAACTGTCTCCAGACATTGCCAAAGGTCCCCTGGGAGACAAAACTGCCGAGTGGAGAACCACTGTTCTAGGTGACTATAGGAAGAAGGTCCTTAGCAATGTGGATGGGTGGGGGAGGGGGCAGAGTCCCCCTCCAGAGTCATAAATGTGTCCATGAAAGAGTTACTTTAAACATTCTGCAATGCCCAGAAAGCACTCATATTCAATCACTACCACGGGTATTGAAAGTACTGGTAACTGGCCCCACCACGGAGATTCTGGTTTAAGTGGTCTGGAGGAAGGCCTGGACAGCTGGCATTTAAAAATGGATTCTAGGTTGAGAATTGCTCTGTGGCATAGTGGTCCTCAGTCAATAGCAGAACCATCTGGAAGGTTTGTGAACACAGATTGCTGGGCTCCAGTGTTCCTGATTCAGTAGGTTAGGGTTGGGGTCTGGGAACGTGTGCATGTCACAGATTCCCACACTTTGAGAACACTGGTTTGGGGACAGGCGCCTGGCCACTCTTTGCCTTTTGCCTTTGGCATCCGAGAGGAGGAAGCGTGGCAGACCAGGACACAGGGACTGGTGAGCTGTCGAGGAGGAGCAGGCCTCTGTGCATCCTTCTCTGCTGAGCCCTTCTGTGACTTCTCTCTCCTGCAGGCTGTGTACCGCCAGCTGTTCTCTGTGGTGCAGTGAAGCGGCCGTCCTCTGTTCCGGGGCCTGGTGGTGAGTCTGCCAAATTCTAGATGACGCTATGGGAATCCAGTTGTACTCACACATCTCAGCATTGTTCTCCAAAGCTCCGTCAGTCATGAAGCTGACAAGTTGCTCTTTATCTGCCAGGCAGACCTATCTATCTGTTATTTAGTTCTGACCTGGGATGTGGAAGGGGAATAATTCATTGACCCTCCTCCCTTAGCAAGAGTGCCCTCATTCATTCCCTTGAACTTGTGTTTTGTTCTCTAGCATTGGAGAGGGAAGGTAGGGCCAGAATGCACACATATAATCTCTCCTAATGTCTCCAAATAACTCTTGGTAAGACACAGAATTGTTGGAAACTGGATAAAAGTATGTAAGTAAAATGTTGGGAATCACGAACCTTAGGCTTTTGGTTGTAGCAATATCAAGTTTGTAAATGCTCGTTAAGATAGAAATTAAAACAAAGTCCTGAGAATTCCCTAGAATGAGCAGTCAATGCCAAGGGTGAGTTTGCTGTACCCCCTCTTTCATTTCCCTCCCATCCACTGAGCAGGGTTGGCAAACCTCACTCTCTTAGTTACAGCAGTTGTGATTCTGGGACATACTTGGGTCTCTAACTCCCTGTCTCGGTGGCCTGCCTTATATTTTCTTTCCCCACTATCATGTGCCTGAAATTAATAATTTCTGTTAATCAGGGTAAAAGTTGGCCTAGAATAAGGTCATGGGAACCCACTGATATTTGTTCACAGAACACTTCAGTAGTCTTTGAGGGAATTGCCTGCTAAAGTGCCATACATATTAGAGCTACACATAAATATTCATTTATTCATTGATGATGGATTGCATGAATAGAATAATGGACAAAGGTGGTTAGGAGAGCTAGTCTATTAGAAAAATTTAAAATACAACCCTACTGTCCTACAATAAGAAATTGGAAATTGCTGCACCAAGGGTATTTCTTATCCTCAGCCTTGTCAGTTTATGCAAACATTCTGGAAGACCCAAGGGGAATACTAACCCTGCCTCTCCACAAGGAATGGTAATTCAGTATAAATTTTCAGCCTCTATGAGAATTTAGGTCCCTAAAAGTGAAGCATAAGGCACAAACAGCAGATTTTAAAGATAGTTGAGTATATGGTAAATCAATTTGTGATTAGATTTCAGCTCCAAGAAAACAAACTCTCAATTTGTCCAAGTCCTAGATTTTTATTTATGAGTGTTTCCTTCTTTTGCTTTTATTAAATCCCACTTAAATCTTTCTAGAAGTTCTTCTGGACTTCAACATGGTCAAATAAACCTGTCTTGGTATTAGAAGGAGATTCATGGATTGATTGGTTTAGCCCAAATTTTACCTCCAGGCAAGAACTTCTCCCCCAGTTTCAAGAAAAATGGCTATTCAACCTGTTCTCCAAGTTCTGTCAGATCTGAGTCCCACATCCACCTTGTGATCTGGTTGCAGTGCTTAATCACCCTGTTGTTAGGTCTCTTTCTTCTGGCAGCCATGGCATTTAAATCCGGTTTCCTCTACTATACGGTGCTTAATGCTTAATATCCCCTGACACATTCCCAAGTCTGACGGACAAATGTACCTGCTGTTTTTCCTGGAATATTATATAGTCTACCATTTTCTTAGATGACTGTATTAGTCTGAGTTCTCTAGAGAAATAGAATATATATATTATTTATATATACATATCCTCATATATATATATTACTATAAAGAAATGGCTCACACAATTGTGGAGGTTGACAAGTTCCAAGATGTACAGGCAGGAGAGTTAATGGTGCAGTTTTAGTCCACATCTGAGTTCAAAGGCAGAAGACTAATGTCCCAGCTCAAAGACAGGCAGAAAGAATTCTTCCTTACTCAGCCTTTTATTTTAGTCAGACAGTCAATGGGTTGGATGAGGCCCACTCACATTGGGAGGGGCCATCTGCTTTACTCAGTCTACTGATACAACTGTTAATCTCACTCAGAAACACCATCACAGACGCATCTAGAAATAACGTTTAACTAAATATGTATATCTGGGCACCCCATGGCCCAGTCAGACTGACTCATAAAATTAACCATCACAATGACACATTCCAACTGTTGAACCATCATGCTCTTCTCTGAACCTCTCCAATATCTCCATGATCCTCCTAAAATGCAGAGACTAACACAGGCCACGCCATGTGACAGTGACAGCTATACCTGGCTCAAAGGCAGGAAGGACCGCTTCCCAGTCTTGATGAGGCAGTTCCCTGTTAATACGACCTGCCGCCCGGGTGTGCTGAAGTCATGAACACAGAGAGCGCAGCAGCCCTTGCACCTGAGACTGCCAGCGCAGAGGCAGCCTGCGGGTCTGCTTTCAAACTTCTGCAAGCCCTAGGATTCCCCCTTGACTCCAGATGGCCCCAAGAGATCTGGTCCTAGGATTCAACTTGGGCACTACTGATGATAAAAATAATGACACCATAACTACCCTTTACTGAATACCTACTCAGTGCTAGGCATTCCGTATGAGTATCTCGGTGCCCCTGTCAGCTTGCATGGTTGATTTTTATTCCCCCACTTTCATAGGTGAGAAAAGTGACTGTCACACAGGTAAACAACTTACTTTGAGCAAGTGAAGATTGTCTCATTTATACCCAGCCCCAGCTCCAAAGCCTGCATTATTCTCATTGCCGGTGCAGCCCCAGACTCAGCGGAGCAAGGCACGCCCATCGGGTAGCCTCGGTTTGTCACGTCCTCGCAAACGACTCTTGATTGCATGACTCTGGACCGTGACAATGGGTCATATTTGATTCTGGGGAACTGCTCCAAACTCCAACCTAGGATTGTAACTGGAGAGTCAGTTTTCAGGCATGAAAATGTCTAACTGATCTTGGCATCTTTTGCAATACCTGACAGAGCACCTTACACATAACATGCAATCAAGAGATATTGATTCACTGACTGACTGACTGACTGACTGAGGGGGAGCAGGCTGATGTAGCAATTCTAGCTCCTCTGATTCTGTTTGTGGATCAAGTTGAACAAGACATCCTGACGTTCTGTCTTCGGGGGGAATTAGCATGACATTCAGGGTACTACGTTCCAGCCCTGGCACTGCCAGCTTTAATCCAGTTACTTAATTCTCTAAACCTTGCTCTCCTCCTTTTTAAAGGAAAAGATAGAACTGGGTGTGTCTCTTTCACCACAGCCACTCTCTTGTTGGGTGATACAGTGAGGTTCTAACAGTTGATATTTAGAGCTCCTAAGTCATGTGGTGACCGTAGGGAAGAAGACAGAAGCTAGTGTCTCCAGCCTGTCACTCCTGGTAGGGGCTTATGTCATCTACAAGTGTGGGTCAACACAGGACACAGATCACTGACATGCTGGCAGCTGAAGATTTAAAGAGGATGCAAGGCCTGAGCTTGAGGCAAAAATAACGGATCAACTCAGGTCGGTGCTCCAAAGGGATAGGCAAGAGGGGCGGAGTTTTTGCTTCAAAAATGTGGTCCCTGCAGCCCCAGGTTCCCTCCTTGGAGTTTCCACAAGGCCTCAGTTACCCCCTGCAGCAGCCTCTTCAAGAAGGGCCCTGATAGAGCCCTGCAAGTCCTGCCCAGGGCTATTCCCATGCAGTCGGCAAGGCACCCGGTGGGCTGGAGCGCAGGCAAACAGACCTGGGTTTGCGTTCTGGCTCCCCCCGCACTAGCAGTGAAGGGCAAGCCTTAGTTTCTCCATCAGAAGAATGGGAATAATAGTAGTAATAGTCTCGTCCAACTAGAGTTATTGTAAAGATAAAATGAGAACGGCCTGAGTAGTTACCTAACAAAACACCTGGCCCACGGTAAGTGCATGATAAAGGACAGCTACTGTTACCGAGTGCTGCAGAGAGTCACTGCTGGTGTCTCCACCAGAAACCTCGTTCATGCTGAGTGGGCACCCAGGACAGAGACTCCCTGCCCTGCAGCCCTACTGTGCTCCGACCTCTTTGAAAACTGATACTGAACTCAGGAAGGCGGAGGCGTTCTGTGCGGTTTGAAGTTAGGATCTCAACATCGGAATTATTTCTTCCTCCCTGAACTCATTCTTAATGAAATCAGCAAACTTTTCTAATACACCAACTTTGAGCTGACTACTATACTAGGCATGGGGGAACCAAGGAGACACTAACTGTGCCATCAAAGAGGCTGTCTTTAATTTTTCCAATATGTGTCACATGGGTTATTTAGTTAGTGAGTTACTCCTTAAATGGAGCACTTAATTCTAAATGTTAGGAGTTGCATTGTGTCCCTGAAAATATGTATGGTAAAGTCCTAACCCGCAGTACCTCAGAATGTGACTTTATTTGGAAATTTAATCAGATTAAAGTGAGGTCATTAGGATGGGCCCTAATCCAGTATGACTTGTGTCCATATAAGAAGGGGACATTTGGACATAGACACGTACGCAAAGAGAACACTGTGTGAAGATAGAGGATTCCAGTAATGCAACTAATAGGCTAAGATTGCCAAAAGTCATCAGCAAACCATGAGAAGCCAGGAAGAGGCAAAGGAGGATTCCCCTACAGGGTTTAGCCTAAACCCTGGAAGAAGAGTTGTCTTGGGCTACACATTAAATACATTGCAACATGTAATCACCAAAAAATTTCATAATGTTTTAGGTAATTTACGATTTTGTGTTGGGCCGCATTCATAGCCACCCTGGACCACATGTGGCCTTTGGTGGGGGGAGCCACAGCCTTGCCCACACCTTGATTTCAGATATCTGGTCTCCAGAACTACCAGGCAATAAATGTCTGTTGCTTTAAGCCACCCAGTTTGTGGTACCTTGTTACGGCAGCTGTAGGAAACTATTCAATGATGCAGTATGTGAGGAGATAGGTATGAAAATGCAGTATGTGTACGTTGACAAAGACGCACACAAATGGATAGAGGGGTGCCCAGAAGAGGGGCTTTGGAAGGATCCAGTGACTGAGGAGAGAAAGGACTAATATGTGAGATGACATATGAGCTTAAACTAGTTGCCTTTCATGTTAAGCCTATTAGGATAAATATTAATTTATTAATTTACCTCTGATTTAGGGTCCCGAAAGTACTCTGGGCAAGGAATAGTGTGGTTACATGCTCAATGAAAATTAGAAGTGACACCCGAACCATTTAAAAAACGTTTGAAGCATAAATACATTTCCAATTGTCTCACATTTAAGATTTTTAGTTGTTGATTATTCTGTGTTTATCGAGCTCTGAGTTGGCCTAAGGTTGGTTTTTGAATATTTATCTTTCCTGCTATTTATACATCACGTTACAAAAGGAAATCCACATGAAATCCCTGGGCTCACGTACCCACCCAGAGATCAATTAGGAAAGGTCAAGGGTGGCTTTCTCTCTGCAGACTTCAGTGGCTTGATTCTGAGATTTTTACAGATGTGATAAGCCACATACTAAACACATTTCTTAACATGCCTTAAGCTCTTCCATCTTACTCTTCTGTCAGATTCAAATTCAGTGTCTGAAGCCGAGATGATTCAGTGCAGTCAGGGACATAAGGCTGGGGGTAAATGAGGTTTCAAACAAAAACTGTCATATACACAGAAAATTACACATTATGACACATGCCTCTCACATGCCCCCAACCAGGGACCTGGCCCACAAGCCAGGCGTGTGCCCCGACTGGGAATCGAACCTGCGACCATTGGGTTTGCAGACCGGCACTCAGCCTACTGAGCCACATCAGCCAGGGCTAGGGTTTAGCTTTAAAAATCAACTTGATAACTACTACATATGACAAAAATGTTATGCACTATTGCAAAAATAAAGTCACTTAGGGGTGGAGATGTTTATCATTAGATTTTTTGACAAGATATAATGGACTTTATTTTTTAAACACATTCTTCCACTTTCTCAGGCGTTTTTCTTTGTGTCCACAGAAGAAAGTTACTGCACAAATTCAAGTTATTTTTATTGACTGTGATATTGCAGGAGCTAGATGAATATAGTTTGCAGTGAAGTATTGCTAGGTATTTCCAGGCCACTCAGCACCTCAAACAGGTAAGCACTTTTTCTCAAAGAGAAGTGTGCTATATCGATCTTACTCTGCTCCAGTGTTTGGCAATTATATGAAGTTTTAAGCATCTCTTTAGAATTCCAAGCTTCTGGAACATCAATTTTTATGCGAGGTTTTTAAGGCTAATCTCTTACAACTCTATCATTGCCAGCATTTGAACATCTACATTTATGCTCATATGTTTCTTTGACGTGCATTTGTTTCATGTGTATGTCCAGGCTTTTTTCAGATTATACATTTCTGAAGGTCACTGAGTGTATGTGTCTGTGATTTCTTTTATGTCATTGGGCTTTGTTCCCAGCGTCTGCTCAACTCATGTTGCTATGATGAAAACGAAGGCCAGAAACTACCCTCTAGCTCTTTCTGCCCAGGAGAAGGGGTTGTTCCTTTTCTCTCTCTTTGTGTCCCACTGACCCAGAGATTTTACATCATTCTCACGAGATCTATGAAGTGCTCACTGTCTGTTTTACCCTCTCTTCTCGCCTAAGGAGTACATCTTTTTCACAGTTTTTATCCCTCGCCTTATCACAGAAGTGGAACAGTGCTTGACTCTGTGGGGTCACATCCATCCTGCACCCCCGGTCATCCTGCCTCATCGACTTGTGAGCAAGGGAGAGAAGGGGATGGGGACCAGGGACAGAAATGGGAAAGACACTCTGTTTAATATCCTGAATGTTCAAATACTGCCTTCCAAAAAAATAGACTATGAGAGAGAACCGAGATCTAATCTAGATATGTCATTTCTAATTGAAGCTTTCATTTCCTAAGCTGTAAAATGGGATTAATAATACACCCTGCTCACCCTGTGGCTGTATTCGTGTAAGTTGAAGGCAGAATTATTTGGGCCAGTGTAGGAACCCTGAGCCAGCGTTGAAGATGGCCAGCACGTTTTTGTGCATTCAACCTGTTCTCCTTCGTTGACTCTCTCAAACTTCGGCCCAGCTGGGCATCCCTCAGCCCTCACTCAGGCTTCTGGGTTTGCGAAAGGGCCGATTTTTCCCCGGAGAAGAAGGGCTGTGCGGGGTTGAACCGCTGCAGAACGTGTGCTCATCAAATTGTGCAGCACGAAATAATCTGGGAGAATATATTGAAACTACACGAAGTACTGTACGATGAAATGTTGCCATATTTAGGAAATGGTGCCTTGAAGGCGGGGGCAGGGCGCCTCTCTGTGGCATTTTCCCCAGGATGTTCTGTGTCGTAGAGCTAGCCTTCCTCGAGGTTAGAGATTATCTGCAGCAACTGCGAGCCTGAAATATATGAAATTGCACGATTTGACCGTTTTTTGATCCACAAAATGACAATCTCATGTGGTTCGACCCAGTACATCTCCACGTGCCCCCACATTCTGCTGTGGATTATGGCGTCCTAGCCTGGTCACGGTGAGGAGAAAGTTCTTCTGAAGCGAACTTCTAGCTAAGAAAATATTTTTCCTCTAGTTTTGCAAATCCGCCACATGTCTCTCTTTAATTTAAAAACAAAGGCATGACCTGTAGGTACCTCGCGTCTGGCAGAAATCTGTTTATGCTTGGAATCAGTAAACATGAACATGCCTTTGTACACTGAGTGGCAAAAGCTGCAAAAGTAAAATATGTAAGCAGAGAAAGAACTCCATGGCTGGAGTGGACGTATTCTAATGAGTGTTAATTTGCATAATAAATAGTTCAATATTTGGGAGACTATAAAATAGCAATTACTTCTGAGTTGCTATATTAGGGCTTGCTAACAAAAAAAGGACATTTCAAATGAAATGGTTTGCTTTTACCCAGAACTTCGAAAATCTTTTATTTTGAAACAAGATTATATTTATTTTTAAAAGATGTTTTAAATACTTTGCACATTTCTTTGAAAGAGCAGCAGAAATATCCTGTGTAAAAAAAGAGAAAAGGACCCACTGGGGAGAGTGTTTTTCTCCGTGTGAGAAGAATGTGGGAGGCCGGCAGGGAAGTGCAGTCAGGCTGCTGAGTAGTAGGCAGTGCGCTCGGGCAGGGGGTAGAGGCAGAAGTCATTACGTGTGGAAAAAACACTGCCTAATAGGAAGGGTAGACTCTTTCTAAAACACCATCTGTGTTTCTTAAAATGACTGAAGTGTTCCAGGTATTGTACATTCAAAGCAGTTGCTACTTGCTTGACATACTGTAAGCACTTAACATTGGAAAATAAGTATAGCTTTTAAAGTTAGTGTATTTTTGCAGTAAATGGCATTGTTTATTGCCCTCACACAGAACTTTATCATTTCTCAGTGACATTGGGCTTAGAGATTTCTGTGTATATATTGCATTAAGCCGTTTAATGAAATGCGCATCTACATCTATAAGCCTGTTTTTGAAAAAAATCTTCGTTTCCTGTTATGAAGGAAATGTCGTGGCACCAAGAAAGTGTCTACTGTGCCCATGTATCTGAGGAAATCCCTGTTACAACAGAAGCTCTTAGAGGTAGGGTAGCTTCCGTTGTTAGGCTAGTAGTTACCCAGCAAGGTGAGGACTGAAAGGTTGAGCAAAAAGACTCACTGCGTTCATTGAGCAACTGCTGGTGCCGGGACCCATGCGGAGGCGTGGAAGGCTCAGTCATGCAGTGTTGGGGTTACGTGACACCCACAAGTTAGAGACATCATCACAGGGTCCCCAGTCACTTCGGGGTTTAAAAACTCCCAGAGTGCAACACAAAGGGACAGTTTATCTGCTGGTGTGTGGGAGAGGCCTCCTCTAGTTAAGGTATTTTGTTATCACTCCATCTCCTTCAAAAATGCATTTCCAACAAAATTTTCCTTTTTATATTTAATCATCATTCTCAGATATTTTTGAAATATTTATGTTGCTTTGTTAATTGTGTACTAGTACTTAAAAAAAAACTCTAAGGGAGGCTGGGGTGGGGAGTGGGGTTGCAGGGGGAGGGAGGAGGGGAAGGGAGAGGATGCAAATAACTGTAATTGAACAACAATAAAGTAATTATTAAAAAAAAAAAACTCTATCCAGAAGAATGCTTTTTAGTGCTTAGAATCTCATGATAACAGGAAATTTTTTAAGTAAAAAAATTTTAAGTTCAAAATTCAATAGATATGTTTTTTTTGTTGCAGAGAATTATGACATAATCAATAAAGGACTATTAAATATTAAACACTTATTAAGATAAAATTATGTGGGAAAACAAGAATGGAAACACCGTTGCAATGGGAAAAAAGAATCATGTAAAATTTGCAATTATTTAAGAAGACATGGTTGAATCTATTTTTCAATGGTGAGTGTAAAATCACTGTGGTGTTTATATCCCATTGAAGTCATTGGGAAGAGTGAGGTACAGTTGTATTTTTACATGTCAATATTGCCCCCTCTACAACTATATTCACTTATGATTAATTCAAGACGTCAACTTGATATGTATGAGGGGTATATAGTTTTTCAAATTTACGGGCATTTTCTCCTGCCTCCTTATATGTGTAGACTCAAGGAAGACACTCCTCAAGGCTGATACTTAAAAGAAGTTTAGACTTCAGTTTATCTTCTTTTGACTATTAAAAATTCAATTTTTGGTACATTGCAAGGTAGAGTAATGATAAATATTTCCTCAGCAGTTTCCACCACCAGCTCCTGTCATTCTGCATCTGCTGTTGGCTTTCCTGCTCCTTGTGAGGTCAGAAACTGTGTCCAGTTCAGTGATGGCAACTTAGGAGCACCTCAATAACTATTGTTGAAAACTTGTCTCAAATACTCATCTCTTTCTGGCCTGAAAGCCTATTCTTTTTTCTATGATAACTTACCTGCCTGGAAGCTCAGCTTGTGTCATTAAATATTTCTTTGATGTTTACGAATGATATTCCAGCCCTGTGTGCTGTGCAAACTGAGTGTGACATGGTTTTCTGCCACTGCGCATCCTGGCTTCTTCTTGGTGACTGGCTGTCTCCTTTTCTTTACTAGGCTGGGCATTTCCTCCACTGTCACATGTGAGGAAAAAAAAATACAGAGAAATCACTGCTTTTGTTAAAGCTTCCTTGTCTTTGCAGGTGCCTCTTAAGGTCTTAGCCTCTGTTGGCAGGTTCACAATTAATCCACGTTAGAAAATAACTAACCTTTGGTCTTTTGTCCCTTTCAGGTCTTCATAGTTCCAAATCTTCATTCTGTATCTTCTTTGCTAACATTTCTCATTTTGTCCTGTAAAATAACCGTACTTACTAGATAAATAAAAATTAAATAAAAATGCAAAGCTGTCAAATCCATAAATATTGTTACTAGGCCTGGTCTCACCTGGTCAGAATTGCAATTCTGCCTTATTGCCAAAAGCGAAGCCTAGGATGCCATTATAAAAATCTTTGCGCTCCTTGAATCATCAAATAATCAAGCTTCGTTATTATCCAGTGAATAAACCTCATTGATTACACTCGTGACTTTGGCCCATCTCCTGCCTTATTCAGAAACTCCTGGATTATGAACATGAGGATGATTTGGTAATAAAATGCCAAAGGATGGGAAATACAAAAGGGCCATCATATACAAAAAAATTTTCAGTTAGCCCTGCTAACAAGCTACTCTTCCCTTGCTCTACACCACAAAGTGCCAGGTAAATAGGCATGGAGGTAGGCTGAAGCAGGGCTAAGACTAGTGCTGATGTATTAGTAACCTGTAGTAGATGGTAAATATTGTAATCCTTTTGTACCTGCTGATAAACAGCCCCCACCTCTTTGCTTCTCCCTGGACCCCTTGACCCAGCCGGGATCTGGGAATTAGCAAGGTTGCCCCTGGCAAGGCAGCAGGCCTTGTGGATCCTATTCCCACACCTTGACTGGCCTCTGTTCTGATTGGTCAATACTTAGACGATCCATTTACTACATTTAAAAAATATTTTCCCCTGTTAAAAGTGTCATTTTAGACTCTTAAACTTAATTTTTGGCCCTTTGCCTTTTCCTTTCTTCATAGAACTGTTGGGCCCAAATCTCGCAGTTTGAGCACTGGAATAAATCCAGAGTCGATAGCATGTATTTGATTTATGCACATTTTAGTGCACTTGTGACTTGTTCCTTGGTTCTGTGTTGTGTGATGGTGGTGTCACTGTTTTCCTACACCATAATTTCCTGATGTACTTCATTGCTCCTTCATCGCACAAGAAACTGTAAGGGTCAGTGATCTTTGGCGCCGCCACTTCCATTTCCTCATTACAAAAATTGACCTTCTTTCTGTTGTTTGAAAGGGCTCAGGCCACTGTCATTCAGATCAGGGCTGTTGCACAGTAATAACAGTATAGGAGGGACAGGCAGCTACCACAGCAGCCAGGCGTTCTACTCTCCTCCTGGGATCCATTTTGGATTTCTAGGCCTAGCCAGTGGGCACTGTTCACTATCCTTCGCCAGCATTCTGTTTCGCAGCAATTCCCTTCTTGTCACGAAGTCATTTAGTTGTATTAAAGCGCTGTGCTTGCTCTGAATATTTGCCAAGGTTCTTGTGCTTTCTAGGCAATTTCTTGTTCATAACTTATATCACTCAACTCAACACATACAACTAACAGCACAGAGAAAAGTACACTAGTTAGTAATTCCTGTTAAATGACCAACTGCTTTCTCATCGTCTGTGAATTTGGGGAGTGTGTGTGTGGAAGGTGGACTAACATGAAATTAGTTCAGACATAAAAAATAAACTAATAAAAATAAAAAACCAGACCTCTCTTCTTTTTATATAGGGTGCTTCAGCTATTGTTTCTTTAATTTCTTATCTACCATAATCTCACTTAGTACTACTTCCTGTGTGTCTAGTTGCTCTTTGAAGAGGAATTTTATGAGCTGAAAGTAGGACATTGGAATTCAAAATTATCATTATTAACTTAAATATAATAACCTCCATGTGTTAGGGAAAAAATACAGTCTTAATGGTGCAAATGCTTTCTATGATAAAATCAGTATAAAAACTTAGATGTATCATTGCATTCAACAAGAAGAAGACAGTTCACTAACTCTGCATTTTAAAAGGACGTTGTATCATTTCTCCCACTCAGATGAATGAAAAGGCATAAGCATATAGTTTAATGCTGTTCTTTTTAAACTACAAATTCCTTAGATTTTTGTATAATGGAATCAGGAACTATTACAGTTTTTGATTTCATTTTTTAAGAAACATTTATTGTGTCTGCTGTATGCCAAGGGGTATGTAGAAAATAACACAGTAGAAGACAAACTCTCTGCCCTTAAAAGTTAAAAAGAAGATGTTTACGTTTTGCAATAATCTTTTTCTTAAAGTAAATTCAATAATTTATTTTGCGTGGAATGCAATAGCTTTGGGATTTAATTCAATCACAGATAATTAGACTCCATCATAGAACATTGTACATTTAAACCAGTGGATGGCTTCCACCAGCTGAACAGCAAGGTCGTGATACTAAATGAAATATAATTCAACCAAAAGTTAGTATTGAAAGAATTTTGTCTCTAAGTTTCTGAGTCTTTAATTGAGGGCTTAGAAAAATGATTTTCCAGTGATAAATTGCAACCTGTATTTGTAGATAACTAATTTCATTTCAGATTCTCTTTGTAAAAAATCATTTAGTTTTATGGGGAAACACAAATGAAACTTTTGATCAATGACATCATAAAAAGTGTGAAATTTTAAAACATTGTCTTTCAGTTTCTAAACATGTATTAATATATTAGTTTAATATAATGGCATGAAATATTAAAGATGTTTGATAGTTGTTAATGCAGTTTCATAGCACTCAGTATAATGATTTGGTAAAGATTACTCAAGTAGTACCTGTAGCCAAGAAACCCCTTTTACATACACATTTAATGCTGCTTATGTTGAAGTGCTTGAGAGCTCAGCTTGGGAAATTCTGACCACCATTAGCATCTCTTATTTGAAATGGGGCTTTAGAAAACAAAAATATAATAATTTCCCTGAATAATAAAAAAGAATTAATTATGCAACCTGAGGAGAAAAGTGAGGAGCAAGCAGGTGTGACAAGGGCTCAGGAGGGGACGGGCATGTGAGCAAACACAACACGTGCCTCTGTGTGGTTAAGGAATAAAAAGTCATACATGTCGCCCTGGCCGGTGTAGTTCAGTGGATTGAGCGCGGGCTGGGAACCAGAAGGTCCCGGTTCGATTCCCCGTCAGGGCACATGCCTGGGTTGCAGGCCAGGTCTCCAGTGATGGCCATGTGAGAGGCAACCATACATTGCTGTTTCTCTCCCTCTCTGTCTCCCTCCCTTCCCCCCTCTCTGAAATAAATAAATAAATAAAAACTCATCTAAAAAAAAAAGTCATACATGTCATATTTCTAGGACAGCAGCTCCTCTGACTGAGGAAGGGAGACCCAGCACATGTCTGCACCCAATTTTTTTTTTAGCTCCAAATGATTTGTGGGAGGTAAAATGAAATTGCCTGAATAACAATGGGAATACTGTAGTTCCAAAACTGGAGGAATTAACTACGTTAAACTAAAGGCACTTTAAAAATGGACATGCAGATTGATTTCTTTCCTGGCATTCATGCCCAGAAATTTGAAGTAATAGGAAGAAATACCTTGGGTTCTATTTTCAATTCTCTTGACATAGCTGGAAATACAATGTAAAAAATATATTTCTGCTTTCCACTTTTACTGGGTGGAAAGAATGTCCTGCAAAGTCACAGAGAAAAGCTGTCTTATTTTTGATGTCCACTATAAAAAAGAACAATTTCCTTCCCTTGTGTTAAGACTTCTAAGGAAAAGAGAAGTTAGTCAATTTGCTTTCTTACACAAAGAAACTGAAATGCTTGATTTTTCATTTTTGCTAGCTCTGACCAAGGGTGTTTATTTATTGCTATAATACAGTGATTCCCGAGTCTTTGTTAATCTGTAAACCCAACAGGATAAAAGACCTTCTGCCACCCTGCCCTTAGTTTACCACCATTAAAATACTCCTCTAGGACAGAAAAGAATAGCATTGCCTCTGATGGCTCCTGAACATCAGTGAGATGATTCCTATTTTCTGTCAATAAATATGGCAAAATTAATAGTACAATAACGAAGATAATTCTAGTGGGTTGAGGTATGGGTGGGTGTGGGGAGCCCTCATGGGAGCTAATCGTTAACTCTGATGGAGGTGATAACCTCCCCAAAGCCAAGAGACCTCCTGGCAGAGCCTTGGGGGAAAAGGCAGAGGGGAGCGGCTGGGATTCCTGAAGTGCTGGGAGGAAGCTGGAGGAAAGGAGCTCTGATAGGGCTTATGTGGTTCTTGGCCGGTTTCTGGTGCTAAAGGAAGATGAGGACCGATTCCGGGAATGGCTCAAGGCCACGTGGCTCAATGGCAAGCAGTCCTGGCACTGCCTGAGGTGCCTTGGAGAGTGGGGCAACACTTTCTTGCGATGCTCTATGGGGAGCCCCCAATCCCTAGCCCCAGCCTGAATCTCCAGAATTTGCAGCTGGGTCGGGGCTCCTCCCTTGTCCGCTAGAAAGGAAGCAATTGCTGTCTTCTCACCTCCGATGTCCTCCAGGGTCTTCGGGGGAGTTCTCTCCCCTCGGCATTTCAACTTTGGGGGAATTCTCGCTCTTGCCTGCTTCACCCTTGCCCTTCTCCTGAGTTTCAAGTCCATAATGATCAGCTTTTCTGAGTGGACTCCTGGCCCCTTCCCTCACCTCCAGCCTCATCTTTGGTCTGTTTTATGCCATTTGGCTTCTCTTTTGGCAGAGCAGTCACTGTCTATATAGTTTTTCAAATCAGTTTTAAAAAGTCCTATGATGACTTATAAAGGACTGCCTGGGGTCAAATCATACTAAAAGCACCACAGGTCCAACATAAATAGTTCCTTTTTATAGGTTTCACTCCTGGGTTACTGGGCCTCTGTATGACTTTTGCAGGAAAACAATGCCACTTCAAGTAAATAAATATATCACCTTGCAAAACAAACACAAAACTGGAAGTGTTGCCTTCAGGTGGATGCACGCAAGCACAAGTGTTGTACGATTGGAATAAACACTGGTATTTGACTAGAGAAGGGAAAATGAGCATATGAAGGGAACATTCATGAGTGATTTCGGGGAGTGCAATTGCATAACATCATCTTATTTAATCACACCAACACACTTACTAAATTTCAGGCAAGAAACCAAATGTTACCACTATTGAGAGTGTTGCCCAATGAGGTGGCAGTTGAGGCTAAATATAATTGTCTCCTCCTTTTATTCTTGTCTGATAGCTCTGGAACAAGGAGACTAGAAATAAGCAGAAAACGCAAGATTGTCATACAAAAGATACTTAGAAAATGACAACAAAATTTTTTTTTTTAAATTCCCCCTTCCCACCTTTTGGAAAAAAATAAACAGGCAAGAATCTTAAGGATTAATCTTCATAGAGATGATGAAGTCTGTCCAATAATTTGCACCTTTGTGAGTTTGCTTTCTTTATCATGCACAAAGGGACAAAACAAACCTTTCTAGCCAATCTGATGGTGAGCTGGGGGAAATAACAACCACAATGAGTTGCTTAATGTCAGTATGATGAAGTCAACAAGCACAGGCAGGAAGAATTGGTTCACAAGGACTGTGAGGAATATTGAAACCAGGCAGCCACGTGGTCTGGGCACACATAGAAAGCAGAGCAACGGTGGGCTCCTGCTGACTGGCGTGACCTCCCTGGGTAGCTGGGGCACTGTCAACCGTCCCCACACCTTTTTTGTTTTCCAACGTTATTTACACTATCTCATTTATTAGTGACAGGAATAGTGCACAAAGAGGGCTGTGCTTTGAGTTCTTAGAAGAAATAGATAACTACAGAAGTAGTCCCTTGTGACAGAACTCTGCTTTGGGAAGGCATGAGAAAGAAGGAGGGATGCCATCAGTTTATAACCATGACATCCTAAGCAATCCGTGCTTTCCCTTTGTATTTGAATAATAATGAAATAATGTCATGGTTTGGGAGAATATAGCAAAACATATTTGTGGTTTGGATTCAGACTCAAGAAAAATGCAAATGAGAGATTTGTTATAGAAACCAGTCAAAAACAAGCAATCATTTTTTTTTCCTCCTGGTGAACTGCAGTTTAGAATGTACCCCTTTTAAGTTTTTTTGTCCAGGAAGAACTGTAGATTTTTAGGGATAAACCACAGGATTCAAAAAGTGGAAAGGAATTATTTCTATTAGAGGAGAAATGCGTTCAGGGTCAGATGGCCTCTCAGCACGTTACGGGGAACTAAGAGCGATAAAAGCTGATGTTTGCTCCAGGCCTACGTCACGCCAGGCATTCTGTTAAACTTTTAAAACACAGTATCAAATTTAATTTTCACAACAGCCCTGCAAGTTGGGAACTGTTATTATCTTCATTTTGGAAAGGAGAAGGTGAGGTACAGGCAGTTCACTGACTTGCCAAGGCCACACAGCTAGTCAAGACAGAGATAGCATTTAGCCCCAGATCTGCCTGATTCTGGAACCTCTGCTCTTCACCACAGTGCTCTGGTTTTCATTCTCCAGGTAACTTAGAAGGAAATGGGAAAGGCTGGCTTTTGTACATCTCGTGCTTCACCTACCTCCCTTTCTTCCATCTTTTTCCAGAAATATTTCTCTAGGATAGCAGAAAATAGTAGTCCTGCCTCTCATGGGTCATACCCAGAAATGAGGTGCTGTCTATTATTTTGTCCATCATTAGTCAATAGTACATCACTTATCAATGGTATGGTGATGGTTATAAATGACTGCCTAGAGCTGAACCAGACTCGAAGCACCACCGTTCCAAATAAAAATTTTCCTATTAGTAGATTCAACCTCCACTCAAGAGTCTTGTTTCCATAGGCCACTGGGAAGATGTCCAGGTGATGTCTGCAGAAGTCTGAACTATTGGGCAAATTAATGCACTAGCTTTCTACTCCAAGATTTGACAGCAGAAATGTAGGCACTGGGTAGAGATCTAAGGATTGTCTTTATTGCCCACGAAACTGGGCTGGAGACTATGGTCTGCCCTCAAGGTCAAAATAAGCTTGCGGATACTCTCCACCCCAAGCAAGCCCACCAACAAATCAATAAACAAATAAACACACTGGAAAGTATTTGGCTTCGGCCCACACAATTCTGTCAGAATATATTATCCTCATTTTTACACCCTGCTCTCATTTTCATTCCACCCTGAAGAAGAGGCCACTTACTTGATTAGGAGCATTGGCCAGAGGTTCCATGGCACACAAGTGGCTCCTTCACTCAGATTTTCCTGCCAGTGGGTTGGGGCTATTCTTCTCCCCTTGGCAGGCAAACCTCCGGGGGCAGGTGAGTCCGACTTGGGTTCTCCAGTCTCACTTGAATGCTAATAGAACTATTTCATTTCTGACTGCTTTGTCTATTTTCCAAATGGTTCACACCTTGAAGAAACCTAAAGATTGGGTAATTGGCACTCCCTTCAAAAACTCCAACAGCATCCAGGACACACCAAGCATATGCTTTTCACCAGGCAGAAGAGTTACCGGAGATGTCAATAGTGAGAAAATGTCACAGAATTAGCCTCACATCAAATCTTATGTCCTGAGATCCATCAAAACTGGTATTTGTTCTACATGTTGTTTCCCACTTGAAATGGTTCTTTACTGATATCCCCAAAGAAGGGGGAGAAGGCCCAGGACCTCCATCCTGTGACTTCCAAACCCAAAGGAAAACAGATCTGTTTTGCTAAGGGCCAAGTTCCTCAGCAAACCTTTTCACCATATGTTTTACTTCCCTAACCCTTATCTTTCCTCTCACCACGTACATTATTTGCATGTGTATTTTGAACGTGGTAACCAGGTGCATTAAGAAAACACCTTGATCTGGAAGCTCTGACGGGACGCACCGTAAGTGTGGTTGGCAGCCCTGTGTCCCCAGCTCACCACGAAGAACATCCAAACTCTGTGTGCCTGACACTTTACACAATACTCTCCCTGGCTTTAAGAAAACACAATTTCATGTTCTTCCTCTAATCAGTCTTGTCTGCCAGCCCGGAGAACTGAGAGGTTCATTGTTATATGCAGCTGTCATTTGTTCCATCTCCCGGCTCTCTGCCTTCACTATCTCTGTGGTATTTAGTGAAAGTAATTTTCATTTGGAAATCTTCTGCCCTTTCAGTAAGTGCAAGTATAGCACTTCATCAATGGCCAAAGAATTCCGAGCTATCTGGGATGTATCAGGACAGTTGATAAAACCTCGCGGAGCAACCTGTGATAGTACATCCCATCATAAATTTAAAAAAAAAAAAAAAAGGCAGAAAGGGCCTTTGTCAGTGTTTATCTGAAGCGCTTTTATTCTTTGCCCTTGATTTCCTCTTCAGAAAATTGATGCGCCCTTAAATTGAAGCAAGAGGCTTGACAGGTGATGGTTAGTGTGATAACTGCTCAGATTTCATCAGCTAGTGTTTTTCTGGTGGTGCAATTGTCGGAACTTTCAGCTAGATTACCTGTCATCCACTACATCAGATAAAAGAGGCAGAGTTGAAAGATGCAGTTTTGCCACTGTACCCTATAGGAAATGAAAAGTGCAGGTGTGGTAGCAGTAATGAGACAAAAGTACAATTATTTTCTAATCAGCCTACTTCTTCAAGAAAGTTGGTGCCTAAATTGGCAACCTTAGGGCAAAACCATTGCTAAACTTGCATTCTTAAATTTATGAGGAAGAAATGAAAGGAATAGTCAGTCACACTGTAGGTAGTGCTACCACCTCTCCCACTGGATCCATTGATTTGTTCCACAAGTTGAAATAGTTGCAGTTTATTTTTAGATGCAAGAAAAATGTTTCTATTTTAGATGCATCTCAATATGCTCATGTTGAGCCGGTATTTTGATCTGCAGTTAAGCTGTTGGAAATGGTGAAGGGAGACATTATTCAGGTTTACAGAAAAACTTTTCACCTAAAAAGATTGGAAATAGCACAATTTGGAGGAATTGTGCTCTACAGTCAGAATAATTTTGTGACAATTTTTATTGCAGATTTGAAAAGCAACGTGGGGTGAGACATCAAAGTAGGAAGGACTCTGGAGAAGTATGTTTTTATTTTTGAGATTATTTTGTGCACTATTTTCTAAACATCAGATTGTCCAGAATGAACTAATTCCTTCCTTTTCAATCTGTCACTTCTTTAGAAGAGAAACAGGTACTTAAACAGTACAGGGGATCCATGACAAATGGAAACTTCTTTTCCCTGAAAAGTAAAAGGGCAGGTCGCTTCTTGATAGGATGAGAGAGGGCCGTACACTGTGGGCTACATTAGCTAAGACCCCTAGAGTCCCCACGAGAAAAGACTTATTTTCAGAGTTTCCTTCAATGGTCCACGATCATTTATTTTCTAAAGTGAAACTTAGCATCCAGATCTGCCTCTCATACAAGAAACCATTGTTTGTTATTGGGACAAAGTAATGATTTTCCTTAGTACAGCCATATTCACAGACTTCCCATTTCAATTTAATTACACGTACTTATCAGAGTAAATCTTACCAGAAAAGTGTGCATCCCCATGTATGAGCACCTCCTATTCAGGCAAGGTTAGGAAACTTTGTTAAATATCAATCTAATATGAGCAAATGATAAGATTTAGCATGCCATTTCTAAAATTTCCCTTTCTCATTCCCCCTCCCTTTGGAGGTGGTTTGCTGTCCGACAAAGAAGGTTGAGTTAGAGAGGCCACAGAACACAATGGTCAAGCATTTGGGTGTTGCTTGGGGAGGAGTCCAAGAGTTGATGCACCAAACAGGAAACTTGGTTGACCCCAAGAGGAGTGACCGGGGAGGGGAGAGACTGACTTTTTCTTTATACTCCTCTGTATTGTGTAAGATTATTGTGGAGTTTAAATGGCTGTAACATACCCAGTAAAGTTAACTATTACTGGATTTGAATGACTGGAGAGAAAAGTGAGGCAGCTGCCGCAATATTCAGATGGGAGATAGTAACAGCTTAGAAGGAGCGGGTGGGTGGTGATGGGCGCTGGCAGAAGGGAATGGTTTGAAAGATACTGAGAAAGTGGCATTGGGAGACTTCGTGGCTGATTGGAGGAGTGGGGGTGAGAAAGAGGAGAGTTACATCCGGATTGAGGACTGGGAAAACTGGCAAGAATATCATGCTGTGCTCTGAGAAAGGGGCCTGGAGGAGTGGGTCCAGAGGAAAAGAGGATGGGTTCGGTAGTGAGCACAGTGAGCTTGAGATGCCTGTAAATCATCAGAGCGGCCATGTGAAGTACTTAGATGGACGGGTCTAGAGTTCAGAGCCGGCTCCGGGCCAGAGTTCCAGTGGAGTGTCCTTCAAGTACAGACTTCACTTTACAGATGGGCACTGAAGCACGGCAGTAGATAATATTAGCAAGTGAGAATAAGCAGAGAGGGTGATGGCCCAAACCTCTGCATCTTAGGGCACATTCTTTGGTGGTAAATGCGGGTGGGCCAGGAGTTTGCAAAACAGAGGGTAAATCTAGTGTTGTTCTTGCAAGGTCAGTTTCACTTGGTAGAAATTAAGATACTTCTGTTCCATCATTCAACAAGTATTTACTGGAGACCAAATTTTTGTGGGCATCCCTTCCTTCATGGGCTTATATCCTAGTAAGGATAGACAAAATCGTTTGGCACCTTATATAGTCTATTAAAAGCTGATATATACCAGGAAGAAAAATAAAACCAGGGAAGTAGATGGGAAATGCCTGAGCAGAGCTTAAGGGCAGTTTGCTTCTCAACTTTAATCTATTTTAAGTTAAAAGTGTTTATAGCTTTGCTTAATATGTTTATTGGCTGGTCTACTATGAGTATTATTATCATTATTGATTTGTCTATCTGTTTTCAGTGAAAGCCTTCGTTTAAATAAATAGATAAATGAAAATCTAATTAACAGGACAAATAAAATAAATGGAGGGAGGGCAAGTGCTTGCTGTGGCTTAAAGCGGGTTGAGGAAGTCATGGAACCGTCTGGGGAAAGAACGTTCCAGGCAGAAGAAGCAGCAAACGTAAAGGCTGTACAACAGGAGTACGTCCAAGGTGTCAGAGGAACTGCCAGGAGGACAATGTGGGTGGGAAAACAGTTATTTAGGGGAAGACTAGTAAAAGAGGAAGTCCGAAATGTGACAAAAATCTAGGTGGTGTGGGGCCACCCTGACCGCTGGAAGAAAATTGACTGACACTCTGTAAAAACTGGTGCCATTGCCTAGGGATGGGGTGGCGGGGGAGGTTTGTCCAGAGCACAGACCCCCTCCCCCCCAAAAAAAACCCAACCCATTCTTTCTTATTGTCTATAAACCATAAGGAAAGGATTTCCCGTTTAGGGTTTTTAGCCATATTATATATACTCTCCTGTAGGTGTCTTACAAAAAACTTTTCCCAAATATTCCTCAATGTATTTTTTTAAGGAAGAGCTCTTCCCCCAGCTGCTGTTTAATCAGTTCATTCTTCACATACATTTTCCTCTGTGTGGACTAAAAAGTGTTTGACATTTTACTCCAGAAATAGGAGAACGTCACACAAATTTATAAACTCTTTCTTCCTGACAGCTAGTAGAAAAGTATCTTTTCTATCCCAGTTCCTGTGCCCACATCGCACAAAGGTTCTCATCAAGGATATTCACAACCTGAACATGTGATTTGACAGTAAAATAGAGTCCTGAGTGACGCGGACCAGTTCCGAGGAGTTGTACTGCAGATCATTTTGTTTATTTGTGGCTAAAATCTCAGAAACAACACTGGCATCCACAAACACGAAATGATGACACTCCCCACCGGAAGAAAGGGAATTCTAATTCGCCATTCAAGAAAATATTTAGCATTCTACATTTTTGTTCTAAACTAAATAACTTGTAAATATCCCCCAGAATAGGTGTACTTAGGAGTGATCATTTTTAGGGCTTTAAGGCAGAATTTGCTCCTTCTCCATCCCTGGAAGACCAAACTGTAAGGTAACATGGGAATTATAAAGAAAGAAATTTTTTAAAAAAGGCAAACCTTTTGGAAATGTAGAAAATCAGGTAAATACACTGTAATAAAAGTTATCATTTTAGACTCATATTCTGACTTAAAATTTAGCTTTTACCAAGTTTGTTCCATCTACCAGTTTTTGTTTTTTTTAAAAATACAGGTTTAAGAGAACAATTGATTCTTTTAACTGCAGACTGACCTCCACAATCCCTCTCCCTAAAGGAAACTTTAATGAGTATGTTGGAATTTCATTGTCTCTGATGACATTATAACATTACCCTACTTTTTTTTTTTTACCAAGAGAAAAACATACAACTAGGACCTCCTGCTAGTAGGTCTCTTAGGATTCATCTTTTCTGCCTCCTGAGCTTAACAGTAGTTACCTATTTCTCTCAATTAAATGATGAAGTGGGTACTATGTATAAATTATGTATTTATCAAGCCTTAAAATCTTTCATGCTTTCAGGAATGAAAAGAAATTTTTTTCAAGGACAATCTGTTCCAGGATCTGTCTGGTAATTGGCTGCTTCTTTGTTTATCATGTTCCGCTCCAACCACAACCTTCGTTCCCAGAAGGGTTTGTGACAGGGTTTATGGGTAGGGCTTCAGTTCTAAAACTTCTGAGTCAAAGAACAATGCCAGAGAAGGAGTGATACAGGTAGACCAGGATTTCCTAAGATGTGATTGCCGTAATGCCATTCATTCAAGGAAATTTATAACAATAGCTGCCATTTAGTGTGAGCCTACACTAAGCTAAGCATTCACAAGACACCTAATCTCAGAATAACCCTGTGACATTGGTACTCTACTTCCATTTTACACATGAGGTTTGGGGAGACTAGGGAAATTCTCCAAACAAAAAAGCAGGCAAAGTACTAGTAAATATGACAGAATTCGAGCTTGCCTTTACCAAAGTCCAAACTCCCACTCTTTCTACTGTCGCAGGGATCTAAATAAAGCCTAAGGTAGGGCTCCTTTCATCCTCAAGGGACCTGTATGGTCCTGTGTTTCTAGTACAGTCGACATGGAGATTTCTTTCTTGAATATTGTCCAAAAAAGATAAAATTATATTAGACATACTTTACTCTCAATATACTTTATCTCATCTATTGAAATAATATTAGAAATAGAAGACTGAATGGAAACCATAGTATTAAATTAGGGAGAAGAGCATATTTCTCAATGACTATTCCATCCATCCATCCATTTCACTGATTGAGGATTATTATGGAATCAGTTGCTGTTCTAGGCACTGGTCAGAGCTTTTTGCTCTCACGGGCTCTAGGATCAGCACTGTCCAGTAGAAGTTTCTGAGATGAAAACGCTCTTTACCTGTGCCATTGAGACCAATGGAGGAAGGGGATTTATACATTTATTTAATTTTAATTAATTTAAACTTAAATAGCCACATAGAACTAGTAGTTATTATATTGGGCATCACAGTTCTAGAGGTCTTAAGGAGGTAGGGAAATGGCAAATAAACAAGTAAATTAATTTTTAAAAAGATTTTATTTATTTATTTTTAGAGAGGGGAAGGGAGGGAGAAAGAGTAGGAGAGGAAACATCAATGTGTGGTTGCCTCCCCCACGCTCCCTTCTGGGTGCCTGGCCTGCAACCCAGGCATGTGCCCTGACTGGGTAGTGAACTGGTGACCCTTTGGTTTGCAGGCCGACACTCAGTCCACCAAGCCAGGGCAGTAAATTAATTTTCTATTTTGATGAATGCTATGGAGAAAATGAGCAGGGTGATATGGTGAAGGTTGGGGGAGAGGCAACATTAATTAGGGTTTTCAGGGAAGTTTTCTTTGAATAGATTTTTTAAAAGATTTTATTTATTTATTTTTAGAGGGGAAGGGAGGGAGAAGAAGAAGGAGAAAAGCATTGTTGCTTCATGCACACCGCCAACCGGGAACCTGGCCCACAACCCAGGCACACGCCCTGACCAGGAATCAAACCAGCCACCTTTTGGTCTAAAGGATGATGCCCAACCCACTGAGCCACACCAGTCAGGGCTGAATAGGTTTTATTTAAACCAATTCCCAAGTGAAGACAAGGAATCGGACATGCCTAGAGCGTAGTGGAAATGACATTTTAGACTAAAATGAGCAAGTTAAAAAGCCTTGTGGAGAGAAAGACCTGTGTGTTCAAATTTCAAAAAGCAGACCAATGCTGGTTAGAAGGAGTAGGCAACACGCAACGGTGCTGGGTGGTGGGAGCGAGCAGATAGTGTAGAGTTTTATAGGGTGCAGTAAAGAGTATGGATTTTATTCTAAATGAAATCTAAATCTATAGATAATCTTTTAAGAAATTAAATTATCCTATAAAATACTTCTATACAAAATTGAATTATTTTAAAAAATGAAGTGGGTGATATTATGGAGTTTATTATTTTCAAAAGCTTTATCTGCATGGTCCATCCTAATCCCTGCTGGTCAGCGGTGGCCTGCCAGGCTTCGCTTGTGGACCAGAGCACCCTAGGAGCCGTGCCTGGAGGAGTGAGCACAGCCTCAGTGGGCTCACACGCGGGTGCTTCCAGACACTCAGAGGGAGAAAATAAATAAATAAATAAATAAAAGCTTTATCTACAATTTAGTTCAAAATGCTCCCATGTTAAAGAACGGCTGGTGGTTATGAAGTTGTCTTAAAGATTCAGAGATCTGTGTCCTCAAGACACTGGAATTGAAGATGGCAAACAGCCTACTTACATAGAATATCCAAAAGGAAAGTGATAGAATCAAGCTATTCCATTTTTACTCGTTTGTGAAGCTAATTTATAATAGCTCTCAGGGCTCATTTGCATTGCAACACAGTTATGAAAAATCTCTCTTCTAGGTGTGTCATGATTTGGCATCTTTTGGAAATGTGACTCTGTAAACAGTTGGTCTATAGCTATTGTCTGGCGGGTAATTCATCACATCACAAAAGCATGTCATAAAAGTCGGATACTCAGTAACAGAGAACTCTAGACTCCCTTATCAATCCTGAAAATAGTTCTTTAATTGCGACCAGATATAAAGATATTATTCTAGAATTTGCTAGGAGATATGAGCCGCTGATGCTATTAATTCAATATAGGACCTTTGAGGAGTCACACATCCATTTGGCCAGCACATGAAAAAGAGGGTCAATAGTAACCCAGTCACCATAGAAACCACATCACCTTTGTAGCCCTCTTGCCAGGTAAAGCATAACTCATGGTGCTGCTAACATTATTGGTTGAAAATAATGTACACAAATTGTGAACCATAAAATGGTGAAAAAAAACCCTGCTAACATGTTACAGAAATAAATTGCTAAATTATATAAACAATACAGATTACTAAAGCCCTAAAACCTGTCTTTGTTGTAGAATTTGAAGTCACCAGCATGTATTTAACAATTACTTCAAATACAGACTTTTAAGACTTTCAAATCCATATTTTAAATAATGGGAACTTTTCAATATTAAATGCTGTTTTCCTTTACCATTTAAAAATATGAGTAAGAAATTGCAAAAACTCAACTGTCAAAAGAAAGAAAATAAAGTTTCGTGTTTATATTTAGGAGTCTTTTCTCATAATAGAGAGTCAATTAGTACATGAGGTCCAAAGAGGGAGAAAGAGAGGGAGAAATCCCATTGCATTCTTAACCAAATTAGTGTATGCTTATGAAGATGTCAACCCTTCATTTTACCCAATAAAACATTTTGAGGGTGGTAATGATGTTCCCCCTTGTGTATTTCCATAAAACTAGAATGATGAAAAAATCCAGCTTGTAAACAAATGTGGACCTATGATTATTTTAAACTTTTAAACCAAAAGCAAGGCACAAGCATGGTTTTTGTCTTAAATTTAGAATAAATTGAAATAATACATTGATGTTCTTTGTTTCAAATAGATTTTGGAACCCAACAGACCACATTCAACCTAGTTAAATACTCTGCATGGGTTTAGGGGGAAGAGAAAGGAGTCTGTTCATTTTAATATACCTTCAGAAATATTTTACTTCTTGATGATGACAGCAGCTCTTGCTGACAACTATTAATACATTATAAACACCCCATCAGAGTTATATAAAAACATGTCAGTTTTAAAGAGTACATCTTTGACAGCAAATTTTCTGATTGTGAAACAGCTGTGCCTTCAGTACAATGCATTAAGTAGTTTATTCCTTTTAGATAGTTAAATTGTGCATGAAATGTTGCTGGCGCAAGGGCTCGAAATCTGGCCTGATTAGCGAACATCTGTTACATTGGAAAAATTCATGTCTACCCTAATTAGCTGTCAGGCTGATGTACATCAGGCCTGATGGTGAGGGATCCTGTGCTGTTTAAGTCAAACCAGGTTCCTCTCCTCTCCCGTCACCTGCCCTTTCCAATCTCTTTCTCTCATCATGTGTTGCTGTAATTAGAGATGGTTGGACATACAATGAAGCAGGCTACGGTCAGTTATAGACCCATCTGTGCAATATTTTTGTTCTCACCAAACTGGGGAGCTGACAGAGAATGTAGTTCAACAGCAGTGAGGCTGTTAGACCTGCTAGGTCTATGACGTTTGGTAATCCTGGCCTCAAGGTCTTCATTTGAAAGACTTTGAGTCTTCAAGTCACCAAGCCACCATCTGTGGCGACTGAAGGTCATCTATAGCTTCCAAAGAACAGACCTCTGTTTTGTTTGCTTTAAATAAGGGGTAACTCTCAGCTGATTTTGAAACATGGCAGTGTACTATGGAAGTGATGTGATACTGTATGATCAGATTTTAAAAAGGACAAAAAGAAAAAGGAACTGTGTGTTCCACAAGTAGAATTTTCATACCTGAATATCCTGTGGCTAGAGACAGCTACAGGAGGCCATTGAGACCAAAAGATCCAGTTTTACCTGGTTTATTAGTCCAGTGTACACAGGGTTTTCCAATGTCAATAAAATTTTCATTGACTGGTGGACAGGCACAAATCATAACTTCCTGTTCAAACTAGCAGAAACTGGAAAGTGCTGTTTGCAGTGTTTGAGCTGGTGACATCCTCATTTGCTCTGTTACTGCCTTTTATAGGAGAGTTGGGTTGCCTGGGGCCAAGTTCAGATTCAACCTGGCAGAGTGAGAATATATGAGGACAACATCAGATATTATTAGAGTGTGATCTGATCTAGGAAGAATGAAAAATCAGCCTTTTTCTGACTTTTGTATCATCCTTTCAAAATAATTCAAGTACAGGATTATTACTCCCAAGCATACATGAGGTATAATTACAATGTATGCTAAATTTCAGAAAGTGAGGACATGCTTTATGAGATGCTTGATATGTGCACTTACAAATGGGAAAACTGGGTCAACCAGAGCATTCCGGATTTTAGGTGAATTCAAACAGGATCAGATGTAGAATTCTGATTGCTCTTATTATAGCACTCTAGCCAAACTGGGCTTGAATTTTCTGTCCTAAGTTGGGTCCCTTTGTTTTTCCTGCCCTTCCTTCTGCCCTTCCACCCTCCCTCTTCCCTTCCTTCCTTCCTTCCACCCTCCCTTCCTTCCTTCCGCCCTCCCTTCCTCCTTTCCTTTCTTCCTTCTCATGCTCTGTCTTTCACCTTAAAATACCTTCCGTATTCATCTAAAGCTTACCTAATAAAGCATTGAAGTATGGTCTTCAACACCAACTTTTCTATAAACTAATTTAAAACAAAGGGCAAGATATATTGAAATTAATACATTCTACACTATGGTTTTACTTGCATTATCTACCTCTTCTTAACAAAAGGTATTTTGTGTTTCTTTAATTTTACTTGCCATTTCTAATCTTTTATTTAAATATTTGTGTACCATAGACTCTATGGCATAAAGTACTCTTATCTCATATTAGACTGTAAGCTCCTTGGGAGAGAGGCAATGAATAACTTATACATCCCATAAAGTACAGTTCGTAATAGGGGCTCAATTAATGTTTGTTGAGTTATATAATTTGATTCAGATCAGAAATATTGAAAAGCAGTGATGGGTCTCTGGGTGAAAGTGTCCACTAGAACTAAGCGCCATGAACCATGAGGCCCCACTGGTACCTCCAGCTCCTTCAAGGAAGCTACCAGAGGCCAGTCGGGAGCTTCGAGGGGCTATCTTCAGAGATTTATGGTGTCTTGTAGGTATGGGATTGTCTCGGAAACAACTACCAGCATTTCACTAGAGTAAGGAATGGGTGAACCCTTCCTAACAGAGCCAGCCAGAATTCCCAAAGCATTCAGAACTGTCCAATTGCTCTAGAGCCATTGTCTCCGAAGGACACTGTGTGTCCTGCTGTCCTCGGTCTGTTCCCAGCTTGTTCTGGGTTTGGATTTGTGCCGGAGCCCTGTGTGGAGACAGAGTTGCTTTGGAGCATACGGGGCCTTGTGTGTGACTTCCTGGTCTCTTTCCCAAGCTGTTTTCCAATGATAGTCTCTACAGCCTTCCGTACTGGTTTCTAGAAAATATTATAAGAACACAAATTTTCTGCTTAATTTTGTGAATTTTGGAGATACTAGGCAATTCACATTTGAAACGTGTGCCACGATTTGGGAATTTTGTCCATTCTGTCTTGAAAACTACTTTGTAGTAATTCACCAAAAGACAAAGAATTGCAATGTGATTTCACTTTGACTTGAAAAAGTACTTTTTGAAGAACTTCTTTTCTTTTGGAAAAAGAAATAGTGAAAGTTTCTTGAATTTTATTGCACATTAAAGATATTTTAATCCAGGTTTAAACCTCATTTGAATGTAGCAGCTATTTTCCATTTTTATTCATGGACATGCTGTCTGCATTTGAAATGCATGAAAAAATGCTAAAATAGAAGCTCTTCAATACTTGCTAGGTTAGATTCCCAACCATCATCATCTTAATCATTCACAACAAAAACAACAACTGTAATAGCTGAAGATCTTTATTTAAACATCTAGTACATGCCACTTCCCATGCAATACTCTTACTGCTCACAGACTGTGTAAGATTTATTATCTCCATTTTACAGATGACACAATTTGGATTCAGAGAAATTACATGATTTGCCTAAGGCCATACAGCGAGTAGAGAGCCAAGATTCAGCCGATATCTCACCTCGAGTGACTGCATAGCAGCCACTCCAGAAAAATTTTTTTCATATTTTAAACACATATTTTATTTATAAATATTTTTATTTCAGTTTCTTCTTAAAATATTTTGAAGACTTAAACTAGTTATTTGGATAAATGGCATTGTTTCTCAAGAGGGCTATGATTTTTAATGCAGTTCGTTTACTCGATGGTGGCAACTTCAACTGAGTAGTTTTACAAGAATTTACACTACGTTTTATTCCTGTCATTGCATTTGATTGGGCAAGTCTAAGCATTGTATATGCATGTATGTGGTTCAATCCAAACTAGTAAGTATTCTGAAACCTCCTGTTTGGGAAATGTTATCTTTTAGATCTAAGTCTCTGAGGACTGGATCCCACTGAATTCTAATCTTCCTGTGAGATAGACCATGGGAACTGTAATAGTGACAGTGAAATAGTTTTGATGATTCTGACACTCCCTGCTTTGTGGTCAGACTGTTGCTGTGTGTGATTTTTGACTAACTTGATAAAATCCAAAGGCTTTTTCTGCAGTTAATAAAGAATAATACAACAAAAACATTTACTGTGCACTATGCCAGCAACTAAATTAACCAGTAATAATTGTTTTCGGTGGTACCAATCAACAACTGAGAGAAAACCCACAGGTCATTAAACTTGTCAAAATTTACTAGTTTCTCCTCACCTTTCTGTATACCTCTCCTTGATCATGCTGTGCCTCTCTCTCTCTCTCTCTCTCTCACACACACACACACACACTGAAAAAAAGAGCTAATTCTTCTCAGTATTTGTTTCTCTGGAAGCAATCTTACAAAGTTTTGAGTACTTTGTATTGGTAAGATAGCAAATTGCTACTTTTAGCTGTAATTTACTTTTGAGACTGCTGATGCCATCCTTCTCTGGAATCGTCCCTGTTGTGTTGTGGGTGGCAGCAGAAGGCCACTTCCTTCCCAGAGTAGCTTGTTCTTGAGTGTGTCAGAGAACAGATGTCAAATGCATGCATTCCTTCAGAATATGTTTGCACGCAGGCCACCTAAAACCAGGGAGAGTGTCTTGATGACCTCCTTCTGCAAGCTTCCTTCATTGCAGAAAACATAAACCCTTCTAAGAGGATTGCGCAGCTCCATGGAGGCTCACCCTCATCTTTCAGCTGAGCAACCAATGGCTTGCGGAAGAGCTAACGTGGCCAACGTTGGAGCCCAGTCCCCTGGACAGGGCCCTCAGTGCCTTTGGATGGCAGCCTGAAGAGGGTGCCGCAGCGTACCACCTACTGATGTTCACTAAGATGGTCATGGTGAGGGGAAGCTGATAAGACTTTTCCCCAGAGTTGAAACACTTAGTACAGAGTAGTTGGGAGTAAGGTACCTGGGGGAGATGACTCTTGACAGAATGAAATGACTCATTAGTGATGACCGAGAGGTCATCTTGGGAAGAATCCCAGAGTCATGTGTCACCACAACACATCAGGTCCCATCGTTTAGGACGAAACTGGACTTTATTGACATACTCTGAATTCCCTTTTAAGAAATGATTTTCTACAGATCTGGAAGGAGTAAGAGATGAGCCCTGTTATGCAGGAAAAGCTGATAGGGAGTGGCTGTTACCACAATGGATCTTTTCACTAAGCTGGTAATGGAATTGTTTACTCTTAACTGTGAGCATGTCCGATATTCGTCTCTGTCTGTCTGTCTCTCTCTTTTGCTGGTGTGGAAATCATGGTGTTTAAACTCGAGCAAAGCAGGGATGTTCAGGAGGGGGGAAAAATCAAACTTTGTTCTTAAGCTGAAGATCAGTCAATTCATTCAAAACGGGAAGATGGGTCCTCTGTGGACACGGCCCTGCCATAACTCTCACAGTCAGCCAATACAGAGATGAAAATTAAACTTAGATTTTCTGACATGCCACTCTTGTTCCCTCACCACTAGATCCTCCCAGTTCACTGAGAAATCATTAAGTTTACACTATAAGCCAATTCTCCTCGAAGCCTGACAAATTTATAGCTTCTCAAAACAGGAACGCCAAAGCAGAAGTTATCCATTATTTTCAAGGTGTCTAACTTTTAGCTGGAAACGCGTTGATAGAGATATGTGATGGCATCTGTAATTCCAGCCGGTCCTCAAGGGGATACCCACGGATGCATTTTTGGAGCCCTCCCTAAGATAATAAAATAGGCTCCGGCCAGACACACCGCACCTCACCACAGTATAATGGCTTTCGACATAAATCTGGAACATGATTTACATTTAAAAGTGCCAGATCAATATTTGAGGAGGGATTATTTTTTATCAACTTGGCTCTAATTCTCTGAAATATGAAGTTATTTTTTAAATGTCAAGACCAGCTATACCCACACTGGCGTGAAACGGCTTTGTAGAAAAAGTTGGGGGAAAAAAAAAACCCTAAACGTAAATTTTGTGTTGACATAATCCAAGTTAAGTCTAAAAAGGAAAAATACTTACTTTTGTAAAATGAGAGGCTATTTTATCACTCAGAGAATGTCACATCAATTGTAAAGCCATCAGCCCCAAGGTTTGGTGGTGATTGCTTCGTATTTACTGTTAGGCCGGCAATGGGGATGGTACTTTTACAGTCTTTGGACAGACTAGTGAGTGTGACATTTAAAATGTTGATTTTTGCAGCACTTATGTTAATTGTTGTAATTTTCCTGATGAACCACCATTCTGGTTCCCTGATGCAGCCAAGATAGTTTTACATTTTCTATGCAGGGCCTCTTTGCCATTTGGTCTGTGTAGTGTCAGCTTCGAGTGCTACTGAAAGCAGACAAAATTGCAAGCAAATTGCATCAGATTGCCAACATTGTGAAAAGGTAAATTGCTTGCAAATCTATTTAAACCACTGCCCTATTTTCATCAGCTTCAGTACTTGGTATTCATGATTGCTTAATTGGCGACCTTTCCTATTGTGTAGTGCTTTATGGTGTAATGGAAAGCGATCTTTACCAAACCAATTACCCTTTTTTTCTCAGCACTACATTATTGCTGTGATTGCAACTGCCAGTCCTTTGTAAATGAACTTTCTGATTTCAATGATGTTTTTAAAATGTAAGATAGAAAAAAAAGTGGCATTCATATTGTGTGATGTTCTATTTTGAAGCCTCTTTGTAGCCACTATTGTCTGGGAAAATGGACTGAAGGGTTACACAGTACCTACAAATATCCATGTAACTATTATTAATATTATTATAATGTCCTCCTTTGTACTGCAGCTCAATTAGGAAAGGATAGGAGAAATATTTTGTCACCCTGTCAAGTGCACAGGAAGTGCATCGGAGGCTTCTTTTTTGACACATACATTATCTCGAGTAATACGGCGAGATTCTTTTTAAGGAGTGGTGATGGAGATACAAAGTCAATTTAAATAAGATTCACATTGCTAGTTTTACGGTCGCACGACATTTTAAAAAGGAGCCTTAAATGACTCCAACCTTAAGACTTGGAATGCAAGCTTGATTTTTATAGTAGAAAGTTGTGAGCAGGCTGAGAAATAGTGAATTTTTAAGATCTCAGGTTCTGAATATAGGTGCCAAAATACAGCCACACATGATTATTCTGTATGGTCAGAGCTAAAATATGTCTAATAGATATGCAGCCTGAATTGTAAAGGGACTAAGATAACCTCTTTTTAAAACACTCTTAGCAATATTCTATAAAATTAACATCCATATGAACTCTCATAAAGGTAGGTCATAGAAGTAGTGAATCCTGTGTATGTATTTTTACATGATTTAGAAAATTATATCATTACTCATAAGTGTACGTGCAGAAAAGGAGCCACACGTCATTTAGTCGTTCCCTGATACAGTACGTGGAAATGGGTGCCTCACCCCACCCCCTACAGTTAGAGCCTCTATTGTATGAAGGACATTTTGCAAATATTTTTTTCACTCTCTTCTCTCATTTAATTAGGGAAAAAATGGATTTCAGACAAGGCTTGCCAACAATGATCAGGTGATTGTTGAGTTTAGTACCTTTGATGTAATGTAATGATTTATTTACAGCGCAGCATCCTACTCTGTGCAAGCAATGTTTATTATCTGCTGCTTATGAAACTGCTGATAACAACCAACTGCTCTGTGATATTGAGGTCTAATATAGTTATTATTTTTGTATCAGCAACATATATTCTTTTGGAACAGTTAGACCCATGATTCAATTGTCCAACTTTAAACATAGTCATGTATTTATAGATGAGAGGATGATGTCTGTTTGAGTATTTAATTTGTTAAAATATGAGATTTTAGAAGCAAGTGCCCCGTTAAAATTGAGAGCATGATCCAGAAAAACGCTCACTTTTTGGAGGGACTTTATTGAGTCACTTTTGTGGAGAGACTTTTAAGACAGTTTTCTTTTTGTTGGAGGGGGCAAAGGAGGTTTCTGGAAGGGGAAAAAGGCGTGGGTCAGCAAGACTAGAGTTACCACTGTTGACCGTATTGTTAGAGGTTGGTCAGGAGCCGCCACTCTCGTCTCTGTCTCTCTAGACCAGCACTGAGCCCGAGATGGTGAAACGGACAACAATCACAACAGCTCACAGCGTAGCCCCTTCTTACGACATGCCGGGCACTGTACTGAGCACTGTATCCTAGCTCATCTCATTCAATCTTCCCGACAAGCCTGTTGGGAAGGTACTGTCAGTGTTCCCATTTTATAGGTGAGGCAACTGAGACTCAGGAGAGGTGCTGAGTCAGGGCCATACAGCTAGTAAGTGATGCATCTGGGACTTGACCCTGGACAGTCTGCCCTCGGAGCCTGCGTTCCACTGCCTGAGGAATTGGATTTCCCAACTCCTAGCATCTCTTTACTGAACTACGGAAGGAAAACTGGTTGGCTAACAAACACTTAACGTAGAATCTCAACATCTGACTTCCCAGCATATTTTAAGTAGTTACTGAGGAAATAGTGTACCCAGTAGTCATTTAATCTTTCCCTCTTTTCATCTTTTTATGTGTGGTAGGGATTTGGTGCTGATATCCATGCTTTACATGCCAAACTCTTGAGAAATTCGGATGTTTAGATTCAACTTCTGCATGGAGAAGGAAGAAATTCTTACAAATGCCAATGCTCACAAAGAGTTCTGCAACTATTTCTCCTTCCTTAGGAAAGAGAGTCTCTTGAATACCGTAGACATAGTAAATGTTCAGTTCTTCTTATCACCCTTGTTACATAATATACTCTGGAGTTTGTTGTTGGAGTTTGCTCATTGATGTGAAGAGGTCTTTGAAAGTAACTGCACTAAGAATTATTAACAAGTCTCTTTCTGTAATGAGCAGAGGTCATTTGCGGAGCGGGTTGTGGGGGGTCTAAATGAAGATTGGGGAAATGGGAGTTGTTGACTCCATTTCAAGGGATATGCAAGCAAATTACTGCATGAATGAAATATTCTTTGAGATTGTACGTGAGACATTAGTCACACTGATTTAAGCAAAAACGCAGGGGTTTTCTTGCTTAATATCTCAAATCTCACTCTTCCACAGACAACCAGTGGACGTATGTGCATTTTTCCTAATCTTTTAAACGGCAGTTGACCACAGGTTCTATTCCAGAGGGTCATATATAAGGCCCAGTTATCAAATGTTGGGAACACTTGGCAAAAAGCAAGAAGCTGGAGAGCACCTTATGTTCCCCTTTGTAGACTCACATACCAGTTTCTGGATTTAACACAAAGATTAATCTAGGGCTGGTGGGTGATAGAGAGCAATATTCACTTTGAAAAAGATCATTTATTTAAGAATGTATGACATCTTTATTTAGTAAATATCCTGAGTGGATCTGATACACTATTTCATTTATGAACAAAAATAATGTATTTAAAGTCTTCAGGCTGGCCACAATTTTGAGAACCTCTCTCTTGTGATGTGGCTGTCCCATTGTGCTCTGCTACTTCTGCTCCTCCTTGTACTGTGAAGCCTGTTTGTTCTTGCCCATCACCTTCTCCTTGTAACCAGCAGCATCCATTTACCCCAAACAGGAACAAGATTGATCATGCATACTCCTTATGGATATTAAACTTTTTTAAAAAACCTGCGTGATGCAATGTGATCTCATCATTGATAATAATGATGGCTGCTCAGGAAACAGAAACTGTCTGAGGTTGCTTCGTCTTCATTGCTTCGCTACAAGAAGATGAACTATGAAACATGTCCACAAACAAATAACTGACATCCTTACTTCCAATTAATGAGTGATTTTTCTTTGTGGTGCACCCTCAGAAAAATAGTTCTTATAACTTAACATTATAAATTTGTGAAAAGGGATCAATGATTCTAAGCTAAAGAGTCAGTTCATTGGCTCTGCATATTTTAGGGAGAATGTAACTATTTGATATAGTGGTAATAATAATAAATATTTAATATTTATTAAGGATTTATTATGAACCAGGTACTGTGCTACATTTTTGACATTTGTTAATCCAATTAATAGCCATAATAACTCTATGAGGTGCTTACTCTTATCACCCATATTTAATAAATGAGGAATCTAGGATTCAAAGAAATTAAGCAAAATTTCTAAGATCAGATGCTTTGTAAGTGGTGGGTCTGGGATTCTAACTGGGATACTTTGGCAGTCATTATTGGCTTCCAAGTAGATAAGAAGAAGGAAGAAGAGGAAGAGGAAAAAGAGGAAAGGTGGGGGAGGAGAGGGGAGATTTATAAATTAAAACCAACAAGGGGCTATGCTGTCATTAAGAAGTTCCCAAGTGCCTGGTTGATGGTGTACAACAGGATTCAGACCTCTCCAGAGATTTCTGTGAGGTCACTGCCTTGGAATCAGTATACCTCTTGTATTTGCAGTTATTTCTTTTTCAGTTCATTCACTCTTGATGGTCAATGAAGCATTCCTTACAGTTAGGCTTCTGGGTGGCGAATGTTATGTCAATAATGATGTAGGAGACAGTATCGTATCTCAATGTAAGCAACTTTCCACCCAACGAGAAGCTATTGATGGAGACCCCTGTGTAGAAACACCTCCTTGCTCTCTCTTAAGGTGGATTTTCCAGTGTGTCATCTTATGTTGGCTGAACAGCAGAGAGAAATGGCAAGAGCCAGAAGAGGAAATGGTGTTGAAATCCAGGGAGCTGGACCCCAAGACAGATTTAACTTACTACTTCTGCCCAAGGTCCTGAATGATACAGAAAGTCATTCTGTCTAACATGTACTGTACAAGAGGATCTTCAAGGAAAGAAATTTTTGAGATGCCCTCCATTCATGTTTAGTAATTTGGGAAGCCATTCCAAAACCAAAGTGAATAATTAAATGTGTGTGAACCAGAGTGATGAATTTCAGCCGTGAGCATCTTCCATGCTGGAGGCCTGGGTGGAGGTATCCATTCAGTCTTTTGGCAAACCTTCACTGAGCACTGTCTGTGAGTCCAGAACTGTGGGGGCACACAGCGAGGCTCACAGCTTCTCTGGAAGAGTCTCAGGGTCTGGTGGCATCTGTAGGGGTCAGAAACAACAGAGATTTCTTTAGAATGCAGCACTATTTGGAAGAATGAATTTCCTTTTAAGTGAATAAGTCAGTCTGAGAGCAATCTATGTTTAAATGATAATGGGAAACAAAAAAAATTATAGACACAAGAATAGAATTTTTCATTAAACAATGACTTGCTGTACCTAGAATAGTCCATTATAAAAAGTGAGCCAATGCATTTGACACGTTAACTTTTATTTGCCAATATTTTTATAGTTATCATTGTAATAGATATAAGGGAAATTTTATCATAATGATTTTTTAATGGAATATAGTGAACCTGACTTTGGTCCCTAAATTGCATTTTGACATTCAGTGAATATTTAACCTAAAATTTCAATTGACCTGTGTTTTAAAGCATTTGTAATTTAGATTAATATTTCTAAAATAAAGGATTGAGACTTTTACTCATGATATCCTTTCAAGATAAAGACTTGAATGTTTTTATTATTTTAGGGTGAACTTATCTTATTTTGGTTTATTTATAAATGTGCAATAGACTTTTCATGGCACTCTTTCCAAGTAATATATTTAGTTTTCATGTAGTGTTGGGTTTTCACAGACTTACTGAGATTTTTTTTTTAAATCTATTCTAGTAATATCTTATCAATTTAGAGCCATTTCAGTGAGCAACTCACTATTTAAACAGAGCATTTTTGAAACTAACTTGGCAGCCAGGCATGCTGCACACCGTTGCCTCTGGATCCCTGAGCATAACTCATGGGTCTGGCTGCCATGAGATTGACCATGAAATTTCACATCAAAGACCTCCATGCCTGAGGAGCCTAGATGCAAGGGGGTGGTGCAGCCCGGGCAAAAGAGAATGTACAAAGCATGCTGAGTTCTTCCCGGTGTGTTAGGAAACCAGATGGAGTTTCTGCAGGCGAGGGACCTTTGCAGTCACAGCTCGCCCTGGAAATAACAAGCTCCTGTGGTTAGAGCTGCAGTGATAGAGGAGTGGTCCCTGAAATAGCAGCAGTAAAAGACCCAGGGCACCAGGGTAGTAGTCAGCCTGTACCTCAAGGCATGGGGGTGGCTTCATGGGCACAAACCTGTATAGTGACACAGGGCCCTAGTCTTAAAAGGGCTTCATGCTTGGCTTAATGTTCTGCAGTCACTGTTCTAAAATTCTGAATAATATTTGAACTGGAGGCTCCTCATTTTCATTATGGAACTGGTCCTAACAGGAAGTTTATTTTAAATCAAGGACATCTCATTTTAAGAAAGCCATTGACAATATCCAGGATGGATGGGGGTCTGGAAATGATCACAGTGGGATCTGTTGAAGAAATGAGGAATGGCTTATGTGCAAAAATATGATGTGATCGAGGCATAATGCTTTATGGTTATCTCAATGTAGCAGGATGAGGAGCGGTTACCTAGGGATGAAATGAGAGTTCCGTGGCTCTGTTATTGGAGTCTTCTTCTTAGAATGACAGTAAATGCATTCATATGTATCAGTGGTATTTGAATTTTGTTGTTCAAGACCCACAATAAGAAACACACTTATTCATGATCATGTGTACACATATTACATATATCTTTCTTGCACATCATACATGAGTTTCATGAAATAACCCTTACCCTTATCCCACATGGTATGCATTGTGATAGTTTCTGTTTTTATTTCTTTCATTAAAAAATGCTGGTTGCCACCCACCAAATCAATTTCTAGACCAACTAATGGTTTATAGTCCACAGTTTGAAAAACTCTGTTACATAGCATGCGAGGTTGCATTAGATAACTCTTAACATTTTTATGGCTCTAACATTATAATTTTCAAAAGGTAAAAATTGCAAGTTACTCCACAGGCAGCTGAGTATATGCCTAAGCAATTGCATGGTGAAGTACAAAGAGCCCTAGAATAATTCTTAGGAGACCTGGCTTGAACCCTTGGTGTGCTACTATTTCAACACCTTCAATAAGTCTATTTATTACTTTCTTTCTCAGTAGCTCTATCTGAAAAACTTTTTTTTTAATCCAGAGAGTTTCTTCCTTTTTCTAACAAAAAGCAAAATACTATTATCCCACAAATAAAATGTTTACAGTACATGAAGTTGCTGAAAGTGGACTTGCTATGGTGGAATCTGATGTGGATGGTCAGGGGTCTTATATACTCTACTTATCACTCTCCGGTCTCCCCCCAGCTCCCACCTGAAGAGCGGTAAGACCCCAGTGAACGGAGTTTGAAAAGCACTCAGCTCAATAACCACATCTTAAGCTTTGATCTGAGGACTACTGGTGAGCAATGGGCATCAGAAATGAAACTGAAGACTCAATGTCTTTCTCTTTTTATCAATGTTTTACTCTCTTATCTTCACCAGAATGAAAGCTCATCTGAAAGCTATGTCCAGTTGCCTGCTTTATCTTCAAAGTCTAACACAGTGCCTGGTATATAATAGATGCTCAAAACATATTTGTTGAATGAATGAGTCACTTTTAATATTTTATCAAAGTAAAAACGAAGGAGGAGATTTATGAAAATTCTAAATTATTAAGATACAGACTTTAAGGCCCCAGGTTTGTGCCTCATTAGGTTGATTTCAGTAATTCATATTTTTTAGTGAAACTGGACATTTTATCTTTATTTTAAAATAAGACTACCAGGGCTCTATGAAATTCAATGTCTTCTTGAAAGTGACCTAGCTTTTTGCAGGCAGGAATTATGATTGATAACTATTGCCTTTCTGATCTGGTTTTTCGTGAGCTCTGGAAGGAATCTCCATGAGGACATCCTAGTGTTCAATGAATGAGTGGGGTACATCTTAGTTCATGACTTTGTAGAGCCCTTTAAAACATTGGTATTTTGTTGAGTGGTATAATTGGTAAGAAGAAACTTGTACTGTGCCAATCACTTGCCTCTATGGGCTCTGCCATTTCATTCCTGAGTATGACAGCTTCACTATTAGTAGCAATTTGTTTCATAATATTGTAGTGTGATTGAAAGTAGATAAGAAAGAAAGAAGGTCATATGGATTCCCCCCTTAATGGAATTACTACTCAGAAAAAGCTGGTGCTTTGGTTGGATAAGTCCTTATCATACCAAGTGAGCTCTTCAAAATGTTATGTCCCATTTGTATCATGAACTGTATTTTTAAGATGACAAGAGATGAATGAAATATAAAGCTTACGGTTACACAGGGTACTCATCTTCATGCACAACTTCAGCATCAATGTAACCTTTAAAATGTAACCTTTAAAAAGTGTGGTAGTTATCAGCAGCATGACCCATCTCCAAATGGAACTGCCTGTCAAACCTTGCTCATTTGATGCATGAAAGTTCTATATTTTCCCTCATAGGCATATGTTACTGTACCTTTACACTGGCCTGTACAGAATGCCAATGTAGAATTTCCATAATTGTAAATTCTGAACCAAGGGTATAACCACTGGCATCTATTTTTTTAGGTGACTCTGAACACCCAGACACTTTGAATAGTTTCTTCCTTAAATGAAATCAGAACATCCTCTCAACTCACATGCACATCTTTAAACTAAGTTTGAGCATTCTTATTATTCTCCTTTGACACAACTTAGGGTCTTGCAGAATGTGCCCAGAAGCTATTTAAATTTGGGGCGTGCATTTTATTTTACTCAATGCATACACTGTTCAAAAGCTAGTTCACTACTTCTGATGTGACAAACAATATTTTCTATCACAAGCCTCTGAATAAAAATTGCTCAGGGCACTAAAATGCATCAGAATAGCCAAATACTCTAAGCAGGGTGGCCAGAGAAAAGGCCATTTGCACTAATGAGTAAATTGACTTTGAACAACATGAAATTGTCAATTTCCAACCATTTTTGACCAATTTTAAATAGTTCAATCTATATTTCAAGGCACATGTTGCTCACTCTGCCGTTTTGGTCTCCCAAGAAAAAGAAAATTGGGCTGCCCCAAGTGGGAAGAAGACAGAGAGTCAGAAAGTTCTCAGTTGGGTGTACTGTGCCTTCACAAGAAGGCAAAATACTCAAAAAGATACTTAATGGACCAGTTTATCTGTCCGTTACATTATTCTTGAAAAAAAAAAAAGGTGGAGAGAGTCCCCTGAAAAAAATCACCAGCAATTTCTTTCACCAAATATTTTTATTTTCTAGAAAAATACACTTGGAAATAATAAAGATTAAATGCAAAACTTAGTCTACAATGTTAACAGTTTATAATATCAAAGATTTTAATCTATCCTATAAGACCAGTTGTAGGAATTTGGTTGAATAAATTGTAGCCTTTCCATAATTAAAAGAAGAAGAAAAGGTGTTCATCAAATAGAAAAGATGTTCATGACAAGTATTTACCTTTTTTAAAAAAGGATCAAAATAGCTTTCTTTTTTTAATTATTTTTTTTATTTATTTTTAGAGAGAGGGGATGGGAGGGAGACAGAGAGGGAGAGAAACAGCAATGTATGGTTGCCTCTCACATGGCCCTCACTGGGGACCTGGCCTGCAACCTAGGCATGTGCCCTGACTGGGAATCGAACCAGGACCCTTTGGTTCCCAGCCCGCGCTCAATCCACTGAGCTACACCAGCCAGGGCTCTTTTTGTTTTTTTTTCTGAGTATATTTTATTGATTATACTATTACAGTTGTCCTGTTTATTTCTCCCCTTTATTCCCCTCCACTGTGTACCCCCTCACCAGCATTCCCCCACTTTAATTCTTGTCCATGGGTCATATATGTAAGTTCTTTGGCTTCTCCATTTCCTATTCTATTCTTAAGTCCCCCTGTCTGTTTTCTACCTACCATTTATGCTTCTTATTCCCTGTACCTTTTCCCCATTTTCTCCTTTCCTCCTCCCCTTCCTGCTGATAACCCTCCATGTGATCTCCATTTCTGTGATTCTGTTCCTGTTCCAGTTGTTTGCTTAGTTTGTTTTTGTTTTTGTTTGTTTTTAGGTTCAGTTGTTGACAGTTGTGAGTTTGTTGTCATTTTACTATTCATATTTTTGATCATCTTCTTTTTCTTAGATAAGTCCCTTTAACATTTCATAAAATAAGGACTTGATGATGATGAACTCCTTTAACTTGACCTTATCTGAGAAGCACTTTATCTGCCCTTCCATTCTAAATGAAAGCTTTTCTGGATAGAGTAATCTTGGATGTAGGTCCTTGCCTTTCATTACTTGGAATACCCCTTTCCAGCCCCTTCTTGCTTGAACGGTTTCTTTTGAGAAATCAGCTGATCGTCTTATGGGAACTCCTTTGTAGGTAACTGTCTCCTTTTCTCTTGCTGCTTTTAAGATTCTCTCCTTATCTTTAACCTTGGGTAATATAATTAGGATGTGCCTTGGTGTGTGCTTCCTTGGGTCCAAATTCTTTGGGACTCTCTGAGTTTCCTGGACTTCCTGGTCTTCCTGGAAGTCTATTTCCTTTGCCAGATTGCGGAAGTTCTCCTTCATTATGTTTTCAAATAAGTTTTCAATTTCTTGCTCTTCCTCTTCTCCTTCTGGTACCCCTATGATTCGGATGTTGGAACATTGAAAGTTGTCCCAGAGGTTCCTAGGCCTCTCCTCATTTTTTTGAATTCTTGTTTCATTCTTTTCTGGTTGAACGTTTCTTTCTTCCTTCTAGTTTAAACCATTGATTTGAGTTCTGGTTTCCTTCCCTTCACTGTTGGTTCCCTGTATAAATTTTTTTAAATTTCACTTTGCATAGCTTTCACTTTCCCCTCTATTTTGCAACCATACTCAACTATTTCTGTGAGCATCCTGGTTACCAGTGTTTTGAATTCTGCATCTGATAGGTTGGTTATTTCTTCATTGCTTGGTTGTATTTTTTCTGGAGCTGTTCTTTCATTTGGGCCACATTTTTTTCTCTCAGAGTGCCTGTTACAAAGTAAGGGGCAGAGCCTTAGGTATTCGCCAGTCTGGGCAACCCACTTTACTTCGTTGTGGTGCTGTTATGTGGGGGAGGGGTTGAGAGGGAACAATGTCACTTGCTAGGCTTTCTGCTGGTTCGGCTACCCACAAGAAAATTGGGCCCTTCTGGTGCTGATTCCCAGGTGGGTGGTTTTCTGTAGGTTCTAGGGCCCTGTGGGTCTCTCCAACAAACTCTCCTGTGAGACTGGGAGTTTCTTCTGCCACCGCAACTCCCACAGGTTTTTACAGCCAGAGGTTTTGAAGCTTTATTTCACTAAGCTACAACCCTAGATTGTGTGGTCTGTCTCGCTCTCCAGTTGTTCCTCCAGATTTATCTGGTTTATCTGCATGTGAATGTGGGACCACCTGGTCTGCCAGCCACTGCCTCACCTGTCTGGTCCTCTATCTGCCACCTTGCTGGGCATCCTCTCCACCCCAGCTGCCTGTCTCCACCCCTCCTACCAGTCTGGATGAATGTCTCCTCTTTAACTCCTTGGTTCTTGGACTTCCATACAGTTCAGTTTTCTGGCAGTTGTAGTTATTTTTTGTTTTTAAAATTTGTTGTTGTCCTTCAAAGTGTAGGACAAAGGAGGAGGCAGAGTGTATCTATCTATACTTCCATGTTGGCCGGAAGTGCCAAAATAGCTTTATATTATTATCTCATTTGGTTCAAACATCCTCTATACACCAAAAGGTTGAAAGTTCAATTTCCAGTCAGGGCGCATACCTATGTTGTGGGTTAATCCTTGGTCAGGGAGTGAACAGAAGACAACCAATCAATGTTTCTCTCTCATGTAGGTGTCTCTCTCTAAAAGCAGTATACATATCTCCTGATGAGGATCTTCCCAGCGATTGGGGTCTATTATCTCCATCTAGAACAAGCACAACCCCATTACTCACAGGGAGAAAACTAGTATTCATAACGGTTCAAGCAGGAGAAACTAATCTGCCCAGGTCTAAAAAAATAATTTTGGGGACATATATAGATAGTAAACACACCTAGATGGAAAGCGTGATCATCTGTTCCTGAACTGTCACAGCGATGTCCTTGCTGTTTCTGCAATGAGTTGCCTGTTGCATTCGGCTCCGACACTTTTGCCAGCGTTCTCATTACAGGGAGCAGCCAGGCTAAGCTCCTGCTGAACAGGTTCAGGTACTTGCGGGCACATAAGCACATGCAGAGGCTCTCTGTCGCCTGCATTCTGTGAGAACTCCGAGCCTACCTAAGCCTCCATTCCAGCTTCCCCTCTACTAAACCTCTTTGCATTGGTCTCACTATTTACCTGCCTTTGCAGGACCTCGGCACATGCTTTCACACGTCCATCCCTCTCTTTGCTCACGCTGTTCCCACTGGCAGGGATGCCTCTCATCTCCATTCTTCCCAGGTCACCTTGGAAAATCTCTGCTCATCCTTCAAAGTCCAAATGAAACTTTGTTTCTCTTTATTATTTTTCCTAAATGCCTCTTCCTTCTCTAGGCAATTTTGATCTCTCTCCACTGCACACTTTTATGGAACACATCACATTGCATTAATATAATTGTTGACATGCCGCTTTTTCCTACTAGATTCAGCTTAGGAAATGGCCATAACTTCCTTGTCTGTATCCCCGGGGTCCATCAAAACCTGGCACAGAGGAGTTTCTCAGTAAATGATTTTAAGTTACATTTGCTGCTATTGGATATGATTTTATGGATATTTACTATCTCCTGGCAAAATAAAATGTCAGGGTCCATGTGTGGGATTTTTATAGCAAAACAACAACAACAAAAACATAAAAGTAAAAGAAAAAAGCTTATCTGTGAAACACCACTGATGTAATGGTGTTTTATAGTTCATTAGAAAAGCCCTTTGTGGACTTAACCTTCTTAACAATTTAAACATTTCAAAAATGGGTATATTCTAGTAGGTGGATATCTTTTTTCAAAAAAGATAACTTTAAGGATCTCTGAGAATTGTGATAGTCCTCTCCATAGAGAAAAACTGAGTTGCCCTCCACATGCATTTTAAAGTTAGCTTTAATTCTTTTGTAGTATGTTCAAATGCATCCATCAGTGATTTAAGAGAGGTCTCCCAAACCGCTCCAAATCACTTTGTTATTCTGATATTTTGATACCTAAATTGTTTCATGCCCTTCCGGGTAGCAACATAGAGAAACATTGTCTTCTTACATGTTACTGGTCAATTAGCTGTAAGAAAACTCTATCACTGGGCCTATTCCATGATCTTTTATTCAGTGCCTGCATCTGTCTGCTGGAGGTTGAGATACCACAGCCTTGGAAGGAAGCAGGTCTCTCATTCATCCAATGAGGGATTTCCCTGTAGTTGCGCTGTTGGCAGATACAGCCCCATCCCAGCCAAAGCCACACACAAATGTGTTTCCCCCCACACAACTGTTTTCATGTTTTTCCCCGGTCCCTGTTGAGCAAATGCCTCTGGAATAATTCTCTCTACTGGCGCACTGTGAGCCAGAGACTCTTGTGGGCTTGGAAGTGGAAGCCCCATAGACTTTCTCTCCAGTGTGTCAAGTCAGGGCGCACGCAGCCCAGTTGCATGACAAATGGTGATGTGGAAACAAGTCAGCTTCGCCAGCAACTAACTGCCTGAGCGCCAGTCAGTGTCTTTTCTGTAATTATTGCATTTAATACAGCTAGTTACTTGCACAAAAGAGCTTCCGGATACAGCAGTTTCCACTGGGGACTGTTTAGGAATGTACAGAGCCATCATTTAGCCCTGATATTGTTGGGTTGTCAGAATTGATCATAGTTCTTGACGGAACACCTCTAGCTTTTTTTTTTTTTAATGGAGTCCCTCAGAGTGACATTTCACATTGTTTAAGTAGGAGTGATCTGTTAGTTTATATTTTGTCTAAAACCACAGATCAGATGACCTCCCTCAGGGCCCGAACACATGAATCCTTTTCGCATGTTATAATTAATAGTGGAGCCGGGAGAGAAACTCGTGACAAGGGGCCGAAGAGCTGGGCAGAGCTACTTGTCAAAAAGAAGGAAATTCCACTACAGATTAGCTTATTTTTAAGCACGTCAAGCTCTACATACAAACATGATCTATTGCTTCCTTGTAGTGTCTGTTCGGGCCCACACGCTCGGGGCGGTGTCAGAGACTGCTGTAAATTTTGTCTGAGTCAGGGCAATTCTGATTGATCTCTGAGTGTAAAATCGATAAGAAGACACTGTCATTTTCTTAAAGGATGAGCTAGAAAAGGAAAATAAATTAAGACTCCACTGAATGTCTATCTCCAGTGCTCATTAATTCAGTGTGGTCTGTACTTTGTTAATGTTATGGCCGAGCTTTAATCTTCCAGGTGCTCTTCCTGTGGCTACTTGCCAGCGGCCCTTTCTTGTGTTATGTATATTTCATCTGAAGTCGGGGGTTGGGTGCGGGGGTACACAATGCGACCCTCTTTCCTCCTTTAGCCCCTGCTTAATCCATTATATTATTTTGGAGAAATACATCACCATGGATACTGATTAACTTGAAAATGGATGGAGCAATTCTCTTTCTCCTCTCCTCTCCTCTCCTCTGTCTCCGTCTCTGTCTCTATCTCCGTCTCTGCCCCTTCCCCATCAGTAAATAGACTCATTTGTCTTACATAGTTTGGACAAATAATAACAATCAAGCATTTTACCTTATATAATAAACTCCAAAGATTAATTTCCTTCTCACTCTCTCTCCCCTAAGCCTTGAGCATTTTAGAAGTTGTTTTTGTAGAGTCTCTCAGCTTTAAAACTTCATATACATCAAGAGTTTTCCCTCAATGTTTACAGAAGTAATACCTCTTCTCAGTATTCTAATAAAGCATGCTCACACATGTGTGCACACACAGACTCTAAAGAGTTAGAGATTTCATGGTTGTTATGTTCACCATCACCAGCTCCCAAAGCATCCTTTACTTTCACTTTGCTTCTCAGGAAGAGGAAGACATGGCAGGTGGGATGTCCCTCCCCACTTATTGGTATCCTGCATTAAATGTCAACATTGTAACATGGTCTGTTTCAGTCCGTTGCAGAAGCTAAACATCTAGTCTTTTCTGTAGCTCTGCCTTTGGCTTCTGTGAATGGAAGAGGTGACTCAAATGTTCTTCCGACACTGCTCATTTCTGACGCATTCTGAATGTCTTGCTCATGAGTTACACACTGTGGTTACATCTCCAACCATGGTTCATAGAAACCCGTTAACAGGAGACTGGTTCCAGAAGCTTTCTATTTGTGAAAACTTAAATGGACAATACAGAATTTTACGTTTCTCAAAAATGCAGAATTCAAAAAGAAGGGAGAGGTAGTTTTTTTAAAGCTAGGTTTATTGCTTCAAAAGACATTAAATTTATATTCATGAAGGGTGTTTGCTTTCTTTAACAAAGCACAGCACATGCCAATTAATTAGTTCTCAGGAAAAGGTCACTTAGGGAACTAAGTCTGTATCTCCTGTCTTCCCAATTGAGCATACTAAATGAATAGATTTGCAAATTTAATCTACAAGTGACACATATTTGGCCTTGAAATTATGTCTTATTCATCTTCTTTTACACATTAGTCTTTATTCCTTATGGAGACCCAAATACAGTGAGATAACATTCAAAATTTGTAAATAAAATGCAATTATTTGGGGGTTAACTTTGAGAGAAAAATATATCCTAAGGTACTACATTTGCTACGTGCACCCCCTCACACTCCCATATGTACCACTGTAATTCTTTACTCAGGAGACTGCGTTCAGAGAGCTGATGATGGGCATCCGAAAACAACCAGAGTGATCACTTGTATTTTATTTGCCTTTTGTTTCTTAGACTTAGAAATTTTTCTTGAAAGAAATAAGACGTTTGGTGAGACAATTAAATGGCTATTTTGTGCCCACATGGAAGCCCGTGGGTGCTGAGGAGAACTGTTACTCATGTAGTCGTTACCTCACACGTCCGTGTACCTCACACTCTGCTGTATGTGCTAAAAAACAGGGAATGAGCCCTGGCTGGTGCGGCTCAGTGGATTGAGCATGGGCCTTGGAACAAAAGGGTCACCAGTTCGATTCCCAGTTAGGGCACATGCCTATGTTGTGGGACAGGTTCCCAGTAGGGGGCATGTGAGAGGCAACCACACATTGATGTTTCTCTCCCCGTCTTTCTCCTTCCCTTCCCCTCTCTCTAAAAATAAATGAATAAAATATTTAAAAAAAAAAACAGGTAATGAACAGAAATGCTGTAAACCTATTTCTCCATTTATCTACATTAGAGATGACACCAACCTCACAGCATTGCTATGAGGATTACATGAAAAAAATATGTAAAGCAACTAGAATACAGTTGGGTTTTAATAATGATTGTTCCTCCTTCCTTCATTTACTTATTGGGTGGTCACCTTAGGCAAGTCACTTATTGAAGAACCTCAGGCCTCTCATCTATACAAATGAAATAATAATTGTTACCATGCAGAAGATGAGTGATAATGTCTTTTTGTGGTAGCACCTGATAAGTAAATATTTGGAATGTATTGTTATGACTGTATGTTTGTAACCCCCTCCTCGTTCATATGTTGAAGCCCTAATATGACATTAATGGGAGGCGGGGCCATTGAGAATTAATTAGATCATGAGAGTGGAGCCCCCATGATGGGATTAGTGTCCTTATAAGAAAAGGAGGAGATGAGCCTTCTCTCGGTCATGTGAGGACACAGTATGATGGTGGCCGTGTGCAGATGAGCACCCACTCTGACGGTGCCTTGATATTGGACTCACCAGACACTGGATCTGCTGGTGCCTAGACCTTTGATTCCCCAGCTTCCAGAAACATAGGAAATAAATATTTGTTGTGTAAGCCATCTGGTCTATGGTATCTTGTTATAGCAGCTCAAACTGACCAAGACACTTTTACTTTCCCAAGCAATTATGAGTAGAGACGAGATGAATTTAGAAGCCTTCTCCTGTGAGGCTATTTTCATATTGCTACTCATATTTCTGCATTTACAGCTTTTGCATTAACTTGACTGATGATCAAATAAGCCCTTGGTGTGAAGTCAGGACTTTTGGAATATCGACACATGCACTGTAGAGAGAAATTTACTTGCAGTGTAAATGGCAGCCAATTTAATGCCACAGCCAACATAATATACATTATATTGGTCAGAAAACCCAAAGAGGTGACGAGTGTGCAAAACCTGTTAGTTCAAACTCAATATCTGCACCAGACTAAATTTTCTAAACACCATCTGACAGGTTCATGGAAGGACTGTTTTTCTCAACACCTCTCTAAAATGATTCACTTTGACTCAGAAATATTTCTTTTAGGAATTTAAACAGGAATGATAATTCAACAAGTGTGCATAGACGCATAAACAAGGTTATTCACTGCAGTCTTTAAAAGAATTTTTTTTTATCCTCACCTGAGGACATTTTTTCCATTGCTTTTAGAGAGAGAGGAAGGGAAAGGGAGAAACATCGATGTGAGAGGGGAGCATCAACTGGTTGCCTCCCGTGTTCGCCCAGACCGGGTATGTGCCCCGACCAGGAATCAAACCCACAACCTTTTGGTTACAGGATACAACGCTCCAGCCACCTGAGCCACACTGGCCAGGGCTTTACTGTAGTCTTGCTTATGGAAAAAATCTAATTGTTTTTCTGCAGGTGATGAAAAATAAATTAGGATTTGTAAATGCCACTAAATCTTATTCCCATGTTTAAAATGTTTATCTTGCTCTAGAAATACTGATGCCTGGGGCGTATTTTTAAGATTATTTGCAGGGCGACCACTGACATGCAAACAATAGTTACCTCTTATGGATGGAATTTGGAGTGATAACCTGTAATTCTCTGTATAATTCGAATTTACAACAGGGTTGAATATAATTTTTATAATTAGAAAAAATAATTTTATCATTTTAGAAATGAAAGCTGTACCTCTGTCTTGTTTAGTGGATAGTTTTAATCTAGGTCAGTGGAGATGGAAAGAGAATTTTCTTTGAGATGAAGAGAAGGGTAATACACCGCTAGAATCCTCTTTTTTTTTCTGAATCTAGCCCAACACTTAAAGCTGGTTTTCTGTGCCTTTAAGCCACCTCAACATCTTCCACTGGAAGACAAACTGGAATGTCCAGCCCTCTTCAAGCTCTGGCCTGCTTTTTGCTTATTCACCTACTACTCTTGCTAGCCTGGCTTTCTTGCCTTATGCTTTGGAGGTTTCACTTCACACTTCTCCATGACCTTTCACGAGCCCTTGACATGGTTAATATTAGCTGGGCTTGGAACGTCACTCTGGTGACCCCACCTAGGCCCTGGCCAAGAAAGGAGCAAGAGAAGGACTTTACACATTTTTAGTGAAATACTAGATTAATACTTAAGTGCATTCATAACTTATTACTAGATTAATACTTAAGTGCATTCATAACTTGTTCAGGTGCTTTTGTGGGGATCAGCTTCATTCTTAGCTCGGATTCTATATGAAAATGCCATAGGGCGGCTTAAACAACAGGAATTTATTTCTCACAGTTCTGGAGACTGGAAGTCCAAAGTCAAGGTGCCAGCAGGGTTGATGTCTGTTAGAGCTTTCTCCTTGAGTTTCAGACGGCTGCCTTCTCGCTGTGTCCTCACATGCCTTCCCTGGGCGCCCACATGCTCGTGAAGAGACAGGAAGCACATTTCCTGGCACCCCTTCCTGTAAAGGCATTGATCCCACCATGAGGAATTTAGACCTCATCCCAACCTAATTTCCTCACAAAGGCCCCATCTCCGAATAACCAGCCCTGGGGGTGGGGACGAGCTTCAATGTATGAATTTTGCAGAGGTACAATTCAGTCCAGAGCAGCTGCCCAAACCTGAAGATGTAAGACTCTGTGCCCAGTAGACCATCCAAGGGCCTGTGGCTCTGAGGAGCATTCAGTGCGGTTATTTTTGTGACCTCCCTGGGGACAGGGAGAGGCTGTCTGTGGAAGTGCATCCATGCCCATTGTCTGTGGGCGTTGTGTTCAGTTAAGTCATCAGAAACCTGGGATTGACAAATACTGAACTTTTTGAACAACAATAAAAAAAATTAAACAAACAAACAAACAAACACTGAACTTTTGCTCCTAGGGGGAATACAGGGTTAGTTTCCTGCAAACCTCTGGTCACAAGCTTTTTGTCACACTGTCAATATATAGCCTTGGTGAATGCATGTTTCTGCTTAAAGATACCTTACTCTCATATTTAACATATTATTGTTGATTCATTAACACTGAACTCACAGCCAGTAGCACTGTAACTCAGGACTGAATGAAGCATATCTAACACACGTGTTTTCTCCAGAAGGCACATCACAACCTTCTTGTGCTTAGGAGCACTAGATAGCACTCTGTCTTTATGCTTGGGGGCTGTTTTGGACAGTGAAATTGCTGACAAGAATGCAAACACACATGGCACTAAAGAGATCGTGAGTACAAGTCTTTAGGAGTGGGAAAGCTGGCACAGGGAAGCAGAGGCATTGCCTTGGTCAAGCTCACCAGAGAGTGTGCACTTTGGGGAACTGAATTTTCTGCTTCTCTGCACACGCACGTGTCTGTGAATGACCACAAAAGCAGCAGGAATATTGACTGTGGTGTTGCAAATAAATCCTAGACAGTAGGTGAACTCACAAGTACAGAATCTGTGGATAATGAGGATGGGCTGTAATTACATAACATTTTTACTGGAGCATATATTCTAGATGACTGTGCATAATGGGTTCCACAGCATTAAGAATTTATGTACAATAGTTTCCTCCTAGTGTGACTTTCATATGAAAAGTTTTATGTTACCTTTATAAAGCAGAAAGATTGTGGAGAGCACAGCATTTTCCTTTGGGTTGGTCCTGCCTCTCGTTTAAGCATCCTTTCTCCCCTCTCCTGCCCTTGTGTTTCAGATCTGCATCCATCCCACCATGGCTGTGCACTCAGTTGGCACATCCTGGATTTAATCTTACAATGCGGTCCTGGAGGAGTTTAAGGTAAGAAGCTCATCAGGCATTTGAACCTCAGTAGGAAATCTCAGCAGAAAATCTTACCTGATATTTAAAAATCAGTATGTTAAATTTTAATTCAACCAACATCTTTTGAGTGCCTATCTTGTACACGAAGTTCCGTATTCATTCTATTATTTAAGGAGAAAATATTTAATGGAGGAATGGTGGAATTTCAGAGTTGTGATGGGGCTCAGCCTATCCTGTGGGAGCTCTGCACCTGGGGTAGCCCTGCAGAATTATTTTACTTAAAGGGAACCTGGCCTTCTACATTTCTTATGGGCATTGGGCTTCCCCTGAAAGAATGGTGTGAACCTGGACATGCTGGTGGTCTTTGGCTGTGGGAAATTCCTGGAGACAGGCTCTTCCCTTACAGGGATAGATGGCTCAGGGTTAATAGTGGAAATCTCATCAAAGTTCGTTATCTTCTAACTCGACAATAGAAACCTTGCTAGGAGCTAGGGGAGATACAAAGAAGTTCCTTCTGTTTTGTTATTTGCAGTCTAGAAAGAAAGTAAATGCCTTAAAAAATTAAAAAGAACATAACTAAAAGATACATATGCGGTTCAAACAATTACCACTTCATATTTTTCAGAAGAAAGAGACTTTAACTTTGGTTGGGGTGGTTGGAAGAAATCTCCACAGAGGGACTGGGTTTGATCTAGGTCTTAAAGCCTAAAGCAAATGGACTCAACAGATGTTTGATGAAAGAATATACAGAACAGGTCAGCAGTTCTTAAGACATGCATCAGAATCACCTGGAGGGCTTGTCAAAAATTCAGGTTTCTGGGCCCATCCTCTGGCTTTAGGTCTGGGAGGGGCCCTGGGAATCACGGGGACAACACTTTGAGTCTCCAAGGTGGGACATTCTAAAAACAGCACGTCACTCACAAATAAAAGCACAGAATATGTTTCAAGACTTTTTAAAGCAGTCTGACTAGAATGAAGGGAGTAGCGAGACATTAAATTAGGAATTTAGATTTGGACTGGATTATCAATGAGTTTGAAAATATGATTAAAGGATTTAATTGTTTCTTTTACTTAATAGAATATCATAGAAAACTTTAGAGTTAGAGGAATAATGTGATTCATTAATAGCAGATTAATCTTAAGATGGCAGGTAAGGTTAATACAACAAGGCATCATGGAAACAAAGATCTCTGAGGGCAATTTGGCATCAACCCATGAATAAGGAGCTGAGTCCCCAAATTTCTTCTCAAGTCCATTCACTTCCATCACAAACTGACCCAGTCAAAACGGCTGTCAGAAATGATCAGACTTTTTAGTTACAAATTGGTAGCTACTCAAAGAACACATCTCCCTCATACCATTGTTACCAGATGGTGTACAATGAAAGCAGGTCTTAGTCCAATGCCAAAAATATATCCGTTATTAGCCAGAAGGCACAAACACGGTTTAAAAACCTTGTTAGTATAAGATGAACACATTTCTACTTTCTGTCTTCAAACACCCTAACAAATACATCTTGCATGGAAAGTTGACTCCAAGGTGGAGACAAGAATATGCCCTGGGTGAGCTTTGCAAATGGTTCTTTGGTGGAATGGCAGGAAGGGCAGTGGGCCAAACGGGACTCTGGTTTTGGAGGACAGGCCAGTGTCTGGCTTTCTGGGCTTGCCGGGTTTTCTGATCGTTCTCGCCTACCACACTTCTGGAACACCACTCATTTCAGCACCGCCACCAGCAGAAAGTTATTTCTGACATTCTTTATGCTAATAAACCCATGCTACAGATTTCTGCAGGTTGTTTTGTTTATTTATTTGTTTGTTGGGTTTGGGGTTTGTTTGTTTGTTTGCATTATCCTTCTCAGTGTTTGAGTTTCCTGGATCTGTGGGTTGGTGCCTGACATTAATTTAGGGAAATTGTCAGTCATTATTGCTTCAAATATTTTTTTTCTGCTTTTGTCTCTTCCTTCTCTTTTTGGTATTACCATCATACATATGTTATGCCTTTTGTAATTGTCCCACAGTTCTTAGATATTCTGTTCCATTTTTTTTGGGGGGTAGGCAGGTCTTTTTTCCTTTTTAGTTTTGGAAGTTTCCACTGATGTATCCTAATGCTTAGAGATTTTTTCCTCAGCCATGACCAATCTTCTATTAAGCCCATCAAAAGCACTCTTCTTTTCTGTTACGGTGTTTTTGTTCTCTAGCATTTATTTTTAATTATTTCTTAGCATTCCTAGCTCTTTGCTTACATTGTCCATCTGTTCTTATATGCTGTCTACTTTATCCATTAGAGCTCTTAGCATATTAATCATAGTTGTTTTAATTCCCAGTCTAATAATCCCAACATCCTTGCCATATTGGAATCTAGTTTTTAATGGGTACTCTGTCTCTATAAAGTACAGGGTGTTTTTGCCTGTTAGTATACCTTGTAACTTTTTACTTAAGGCCAGGAACGACATATTGGATAAAAGCACCAAATAGCGGTATGGCGGTGAGGTAGGGAGGAGAGGGGACATTCCGTAGCCCTACGGTTAGGTCTGTCTTTTAGTGAGTCTCTGCCTCTGGGCTGTGACTTTCATAGGTTTTTCTCAGTCCCTGCCCCTAACCTGGGACAGGACGACAAAAGGGGGATGGAGTTGGGTATCTCCCATCCCTAAGGTCAGTTAGGCTTCGATAAATCTTTGAGAGGTTAGGCTCTGGTAGAATAGTTTCTCTTGAGGGGAGGAACTGTTAGGAAGAGAATGTTCTGGCATATATCAAAATGGTTGCTTTCCCTCCCCTCCTGCCATAAGCGAGTACTCAAGGGAGAACTTGGTAGAGCTCCTGGAGGTAAAAGCTGCAAAAGTATGGAGACCCCTTCATGGCTGGGCCCATACTGGGTTTTGAACTCGCAGACTTGTTCATACTGAATCTCCAGTAATTCTTCAGTTATCGGTCAGGTTTGCCTGGCGCTGGTTTTCACAGTGGCCTCTGCTTGCGGGTTTCTTCTCCAGTAAGTTGGGATTCTCGGTATCCACCTATATGTCTCTCCAGTATTTGGGGTAATGGTTTGCCCTGTGATCTCACTTCTCTGAGGGATCTCATAAAAATCGTTTCTTTTTCAGTCTGTTCAGCTTTTTAAAAAATTGCACATTTTATTCAGGAGTTTCAATGTATGTAAGTACCATGCTGACACTAAAACATTATGACATTAAAAAATGTCTCCATGTGTAAAACCCTGTGGAAACATCTTTTTCTGAGATATTTTCTTTCAGATGCAAATGGTTGTGTCCACATCAGTCATTCCTGTCAATAAAAAATGTCCCTAGGCCACAGATACACTCTTACGTTTTAGAATGGTGATGTATTCTTCAGCTCAGGCTGCCATAACACTGCCACAGGCTGAGGGGCTTAAGCAAAAAAAATTTATTTTCTCACAGTTCTGGAGGTGGGAAGGCCAAGATCAAGGGGCCAGCAGGGCTGGTGTCTGGTAAGGACTGTCCTCCCGACTGGCAGATGACGGCCTTCTCATGGGGTCCTCACATGGCCTTTCCCTGTGTGTAGGGCGTGTCTGCCTCTTTTTGTAAGGATATTGGTCATGTTGGATTAACTGCTTCCTCAACGGCTTTACCTCCAATGCAGTCACGTTGGGAATTAGGGCTCCAACACGTGAATTTAGGGGAGATACAGTTCCGTTCCTAACCGTAGATTTCATTGCTGTGAGTGGAGAAAGGACACTCGAGTGGTTTCAGTGTTTGGGAATCAACATGCTAGTTCCCAATCCCAATGTCAGAAACGTAGGGGTGTAGGTGTGCGCGTGTTTCTCCAAGGTTTAACAGTGTGTTTTTTGATTCAGTTACTTGTTCTTTATTGACTAGAAAATGACGTGGATATGTTTCTCAGAGAGGGGTTGGCAGATCATGTACGTCAGAATTAATTGTGACCTAAAGTAAAATGCAGATTTCTGAGTTTCCCCCTAGAATTTTAACTTGGAATAACTAAAACACTTGGCCTGGGTTCATGTTCTCCAGGTCAGGGTTATACTCCTCGGCCACTAGAGAGGAGCCAGTCCCTTTTGGGATATGAGCGTAAGTCCCGGAGTACTTCTTATGTACCACGTCACTGAACGTCCGCAACAGCAGCGCAGGGGGCGTTGCCGTGTCCTCTTCAACGCCAACAACGTGGATAAATTCAGTCACAGGGAACCATGCAGTGGCTCCGAATGCTCATATTTTTGAAAATCTATTCTTGAGCTCACAAAGTTCCCTGTCATTCCTAAATTTCCTATAGCACTTTTGTCTCCTAACTTCTAGATCACTGTTTATAATTTACCCCCACTCTGGATTTTGGATGGTAAATAAACATTTAAGCAGTATGCCAAAAGTAGAGTTTACCAGACTGACAAGGAGAAGAGTCTTTTTTGTTTCTGTGTGTGTACGTGTGCGCGCGCACGTGTGTGTTGAGTCAAGGTAGCGAGATGAGTTTGGTGTGTCGGGGGACCATAAGCAGTTTGATGTGACTAAGGAAGTGATTCCCAAGTGTTTTCTTCATGACACCCCAGAGTGGCGGGCAGTGCTTTTCAAGGGATGAAGAGATTTAAGACAACACTGGACGAATCCGTAACACTCATACCCAATCACTACACTGTAAGCATATTTTCCTAGTACATCAAACGTACCCCAGTTACTACCCAGCTCTGGTGGTCACTCTTCAGCAATGTGATAGTACTTGATAGTTTACTCCCCTGGTCATCTGTACTCATGGAGCAGAATTTTTTGCTGCATATTTCCATAGATCTCATTTTGGATTAAGCTTACTTCAATCTCTTCGTGGACACCTCATGTCCTCTCAGCTGAAGGTTCCATTTGACAGATAATGGCAAAACACAATGTAATATTCAATTGTAGCAACAACAAAAATTGCACATTTGTCAGAACTTGATGGAATACCTTGCAGATGGTTAGCAGGACGCCTTTTGGGAACCACTGGGCTTGAAGGGAGGGTTTGTATGGGGGAATACAGTAGATGTGGTGGAAAAGTCAGTAGCAATAACAATGAAGACATCCACCACTTATTAAAAAACTAATTGGCCCTGGCTGGTGTAGCTCAGTGGATTGAGCGCGGGCTGGGAACCAAGCGGTCCCGGTTCGATTCCCAGTCAGGGCACATGCCTGGGTTGCGGGCCAGGTCCCCGTGAGGGCCATGTGAGAGGCAACCATACATTGCTGTTTCTCTCCCTCTCTTTCTCCCTCCCTTCTCTTCTCTCTAAAAATAAATAAATAAAATCTTAAAAAAAAATAAAAAACTAATTGATAAGTCTTTTTTCATATTATTTCTAATCCTCACAACTACATGAAAATTGTGTTATTAATGTCTTTAATAGATGATTACAATTAGGCCTACAGAGGTTAAAGATTCAGCCTTGGCTGGTGTGGCTCAATGGATTGAGTGCCAGCCTGCAAACCTAAGGGTCGCTGGTTCAATTCTTAGTCAGGGCACATGCCTGAGTTGTGGGCCAGGTCCCCAGTGAAGGCCACATGAGAGGCAACCATACATTGATGTTTCTCTCCCTCTCTTTCTCCCTCCTTTCCCCTCTCACTAAAAGTAAATAAATTTTTAAAAATCTTTTTTAAAAAACATTAAGGATTCAAACTCAAATTTATCTGATTCCAGAGCCCAGGCATTTTCCCATTATGTCTCCAAAGTTGTGTGGGCCAGATTGCAAAATTCTCATATTAGATTACACTGAGAAGCTTAAATACTATGTCCAGCATTCCTAAGGTGCATCCAGTGGAACAGTAATTCTTCAGGATGCGAAAAGTTATTCAGATAAATCAAGAACTATGGTGCCCAGGTAGGTTTATGGAAGTTGGATTTCTTGGGATGCCTATCTCCTGAGCAACAGTGCATGTGTATGAAGCCACTTGGAGTTTTCGGATATTCTGGGGCTGTGGAATGGAGTTTTTGTACGTGTGATGCCAACCTCACCCATTCAGAGCTTCAACTGATGGTCTTCATCTCATTTGCAACACTGTTCTAGACCCATGTTCTACCTTCCCAACCAATCACAGTGACGCATCTTTAATTTGGGGATGGGTAGCAAATCCCCGTGGGAAGGGTGTTTAGTTTGCTATTCTTTAAAAAGAAATCTCATCTTTAAGACAAACTATCCTAGAATGTTTAAAACTTGCTCAGACTATAGAATTTAAACTACCTATTTAAATGTATAATTAAATATATGTGCATGTATATATGTGTATATATACACACACACAGAATAAACTTCCAATTTTATATTGTTAATGTGTTCATACTTGTATATGAACAAATAAAAAGAGGTCAGAAGAAATATAACAAAGGGTGAACAATGATTTTATCTCTTGTGTTAAGATTACAGGTGACTTTAATTTGCTTCTTATACTTCTCTAGATTTCCTAATTTTTTAACAAGAATATAATTTGTATTAGGAGAAAATATGTTTCCAATATGTGTCTTCATTACCTCATTTGAAAATTGTATTTTTTTTTCAGTCTATCTGGGCAGGTGTTTCTTTTGCATATTTTTTTTCATGGACCACAATCCTCGTCTGACTTTCACAAGGAAATCAGCTCCTTACTGCTAAGAAGGAGTACTAAAATTTGCACTGAGACCAAATGAGTGATCTTGAGCATGGTAGAAACTCTTCGGAATGTTTGTTTATGTGTCTGGTGTGTGTGTCTGGTGTGTGTGTGTTTTGACTACATGATGGGATTTGAATGAGCAGAAATACAAAACAGGGTTAGCTGAAGCAAGAGATGAAAGGAAAATATATAAAGGGAAGGTGGGGGAAAGAAGCCAGAGATGAGTAAAATGCAAAGTCTAGAAAACAGGTGGAAAGCAACAACCGAAGTGAGTGGAAGGTTACATATCCCAGAGCATGATGCGGACATCCAGATTACTGGATGCTGGTTACAGTATTACTAATAGAAATTGGGACTATCTTTTTTCTTCTATATTATTTATTTTTTCTTTGTTGCTAGTCTACCTGGTCCTTTTTACATAAAGTTTTCATCTCTGTTGCTGTTAATATAAACCGTAGGTTACTGTTTTAGACAATTATAGTCCTATAACAAGAGTTAATAAGTTTGAATTATTATTTTCAAAGAAGTACATTTTCAGGATACTTTGATTGACTTTGGCCTTGTGATTTTCACAAACATTAAAAGGAAATGAAATGAAGTAGTCATATTGCTATAACTGTGGGAAACTCATTAGTTTTGGTTTGTATGGATTTAGTATACAACCAGCTTTTTATTTTGTCGGTAGTGGTCCTTTTCTCCTTTTGAGGAGACATGTACATCAGGGGTCTTGAGCCCACGTGAGTCTGAAACTTGACTTGCAATTCTCTGAAATCACCTACACCCGTATGGATTTGACTTGAAGTTATGAAGTTGCTTTGCTTTCCATTAACCTGCCTGAGAGGGACAGAAATATTGCCCATTCTTTAGTTTGCATGTAAAAATGCTTCACAAATTTTTATCTATGGAGTAGGTAAGTTCTTCAGATTGAGGAATGGTCATTTCTGTTTTTGTTAGTTTTTAAATACAGGGAAAGAGAAGTTATTATGTTTAGCTGGTCTATCAGACAAAATAGTGGCCATTAAAATCCAGTTGTCTACTTCATCTGTCATTGTGTGTATGTGTGTGTGCATATCGATAAAATAACCTAATATGATTTAAAAAATGGTTAGTTCTTGCCCTGGCCAGGGTGGCTCAGTTGGTGAGAGTGTGGTCCCATACATAAAAAGGTCAGGGATTCCTTTCCAGGTCAGGGCACATACCTACTTTGCAGGTTCATATGGGAAGCATCCAAATCATCAATGTCTCTTTCTCTGTCTCTCTGTCTCTCTGTCTCCTGGTCTCTCTCTCTCTCATCAATGAACACATTTTTTAAAAATCTTAAAAAATGATTAGCTCTCTTTTGAAGATCTTTGGACAGTTACTATCTGATTTATGATAGATTGTTTAGTTTCTGTTGCTGGGTTTAGGGTAACTGTGACCTAATAACATCTTCCTACTTACATTCGGCACATCTAAACTCTGCTCAGAGGACCACACAAACCCGGTGGTAATGTCGTGCTTATGGAAGGCGTCAAATCGGAGTGCTTCAGGGACTGAAGTGGGCCATTCTGGCTTGCCATGGAATATGTTGCCCCTCCCCATTTTTTTGATATATTGAACCTAGAAAAGGAGGGTTAACCTGCCTATACTTTTTCTCTTTGTGGTATTGATCTGTGTGATTATAATAAAATGGGACATTTGGGACAATATGGCCATGTTTTTGCTACTAAATGATAGTCATGCATTAATAACAATGACGCCTTATCTAATATGAGCTTCAGTTAATTTACTTAACATCTCTGAGCCTCAGTTTTCTCATCGGTGTAGTGGGTTTACTACTATGTCCTTCATAAGACTGCTCTGAGTTAAGTGATAGAATGTATTTCCTCTAACACAGGGCTTGACCAAGAATATCTGCTCCATAGAGGGAATTACAAGTATTTTCTTTTAAGAAAATCTGAATATTTTTGCCGTATTTTAGGTCACTCATTAGGAAGTTTCTGCCAGAAAGTGTAGATATGATATACTTTAACTTGAGAATTTGGTTCACATTTTTAGCTTTTCTGATTAGACATTTTTAATAGCTGCGTCCTTGAATATTTAAAAGATTTTTACTCTATGTGTTATAATCTTTCTTGTTATCTAGCAGAGAACATTGTACACTATCCTTTAAAAGATCCAAATGAGAATAGATATGGCTTCTGAAAGTCTTGGGTATTTTTAATCTTCTAAGTCTTCAACCAATTGTCATTTCATTAAGGTGCCCTGCTGAGATGTTCTTTCACATACCATCATTAAGATGAATTGTAGCTCTGCTCTATAATACACATATTAGAAGCTCAGCCCACGTGTGCTGAAATTCCAACTGCAGACACGACTCCAGTTCCTGGAGAGGAATGCTGAATCACAGCTGTGGATTCAGGCAGCTTTGTCATCATGTTCAAGTTAGTAAACCGTCTTCCTATTGATGCAAAGAAAAGCCCAAAATATGAACAAAAAAATTAACTCTTCAGTAAAAATCAAGGATTTAAGTGAATATCAAAGATTATTGTTAGAAGTTGTAAAATATACAAATACATAGCAATATTTTCATTTTAACCATTTGTAAGTAAGTATGCAGGTTGGTGGCATTAAATATAATCACAGTGTCTTGTAACCATCACCACTATACTTTTTCACTGTCCTCAAAATAAACTATGTACTCATTAACCAACAACTTCTTCTTCCCCTTTACCCTCTGCTTCTGGTAACCTCTACTTCTGTCTCTATGAATTTGCTTATTCTATGTACCCCACATAAGTGACACCATACTTGTTCTTCTGTGTCTGGCTTATTTCATTAAGCATAATGTTTTGAAGATTCATCCAGGTTATAGCATATATCACAATTTAATGTCTTTTTATGGCTGGATAGTACTCTGTTGTATGTATACACTACATTTTGTCTATCCTTTTATCTGTTGATGGACACTTGGGTTGTTTCCACCTTTTCATTATCGTGAATAGTGCTGCTATGAACATTGGTGCACAGATACCTGTTTTAGTCCCTGCTTACGGTTCTTTCAGATATACACCTAGGAGTGGAATTGCTGGGCCCTATTCTGTGTTGAACTATTTGAGGAACCACCAAAATGTTTTTCACAGTGGTCACACCATTTGACATTCTTACCAGCAATAGCATTCCAATTTCTTCGCATCCTTACCAGTACTTGTTGTTTTCTAGTTGTTATTATTATTATTATAGCCATCCTTGTAGGTATAAAGTGGTATCTCATCGTGGTTTTGATTTGCATTTCCCTAATGACTAACAGTGTTGAGCATCTTTTTCTATGTGCTTAGGGGTCATTTCCATATCTTCTTTGGAGAAATATCTACTTAGTCCTTTGCCTGTTTTTTAAAAAACTGGGTTCTTTGTTCTTCTTTTTGTTGTTGTGTCATAGGATTCTTTATATATTCCGATATTAATCCCTTTTCAGATATGATTTGCAAATATTTTCTCCTATTCTGTAGATTATCTTTTTACTTTCTTAATAGTGTCCTTTGCTGGGCAACAACTTGTAATTTTTATGCAGTCCAGTTTATCTATTTTTTGTTTTGTTGCCTGTGCTTTTGTAGTTGCACCAGAGGTGACTTTTTAATATTTCAAATAGAACTTTAACATTGACTTCCAATAATTATTTTTATACCTTGACTCCTGTCTTCTGTCATCTGGGGCCATCAGATATGTTTTCTTGGCTACAGAGTACCATGAATGGTGACTAATCTCTTTTATAGCCCATGTGATTCTCAAAGTCACATACAATAGGTTTGCTCGGTTGACTCCTACAGCCATTGCTCATGCCATCTCATCCTTTCTTCTCTATCACGAGAGGGGCAAGACCAGGTAAAGTCTGTCCACGATATTTAAAGATTTTATTTATTTATTTTTAGAGAGAAGGGTAGAGAGGGAGAGAAACATCAATGTGAGAGAGAAACACCAACTGGTTGCCTCTGACATGCCCCCAACCTGGGACATGTGCCCTGACCCGTGATGGAACTGGCAACCTTTCGGTTTGAGGGATGACGCCCAACCCACAGAGCCACACCAGTCGGGGCTGTCTGTGATATTTCATACGCAGGTTCTCACGTAGGGCTGGGTTTGATGTGGTCACATAAGCACGTTCTAAGAACACCATGCCCAGGACACCCAGGAAACACGCTCAGCCTTGCTCCACCTTGCCTTTGCTTCCTCATCATCAGAGATAACTCTGTTTACTACTTACGGTACAGCCAACAGAAGAAGTAGTGTCCAGTGTCACCTGCTTCAAAGGTTGCCATTTTATTCTGTCAAATTTTTGGCCCAACAGGGGGAATAATTGGAAGCAATGAACAAGAAGGGGAAAAAGTAATCAAAATGTCAAGCTGAGTGGTACCCAGAGACCTCAGAGACCAGACAAGTCAGCACAAGCCTCAGAAACAGAGCAGTCTTTGTGACTCTAGAGAACCAGGCCCATCAACCAATCTGTCCCTTCTTTGTGGGTTCTTATCAAACTGTCTTTGAGAAGGTTCTGAATATGAAATGCCTTAAAATTTACGCTGTAGCTTAATCCAAAGCTAAGAGATCAGACAAGTAAAAACACCACGAATAAGTCAAAACTACCACACCCATTGCTTATTCACTGACCGGACGACTAGTAAACATCTCCAAGTTGTGTCATAACTATTCTTTTAATCCTTTTTTATGGTAAAAATAAAATAGTCGAGACTCAAGCAATACATACAGTTAAAAATACACACAGGTGTGATTATCTCAGGAATCGTGTGACAGTACAATGGCTTGATCTGAACCTCAGGAGGAAACAAAGAAATATCACTTGGTGTAGCCCTACTGGAGATAGAAAGAATAACTTCTGGAAACAATATAGTTACGACCCAAGAACTAGCCCCCTGAGGAATTAAACGGGCATACAGAGCCCCAGCAAATCACAGCCAGGCCTTACCTTTTCCTGTCAAGTTGGTTACTGATGGTCCGGGCACTCCTCAGGAACCGCCTTTTCTGCCCACCTCCCACTCCATTGGCCTTTGCATTTCCATCCTGCTCTCTGGAGCAAGGATTGGCACACTTTTAAAATAAAGAGCAACAGACTACACATTTTAGATACTGGTACTAAGAGGAAAAATCAAAGATATTATATAGGGACTTATATATTCATTTTATACATGCAACCATTTAAAAAGATAAAAACCATTCTTAGCCAGATTTGGGTTTGGCTTGCTGAGGGCCAGTTGAGCCCTGGTTTGGAGGGCTGACCCATACACAGGCCTCCACTGTGTGAAAGAGCAGCACCAGCATGTCATTAGCAGCCAGGAGATTTGTGTATTTGGGGGTTCTCCATTCACACAGAGTATAGAGCATTGTATCCTTAGAAGGCACACCTCCTAGGATACTCCACAACCATGAGAAGTCTCTCTTCTGTCAAGGTGCGCTGGCACATAGTGTTTTGTATCTCGTTACTGATATCTCCAGTTGAATAATGAAGACTAGTGAAAAATAGTTGGAAGTTTCTCCCCTTGCCATGTTGGCCTTGCAAGCACGATGCGAAGTGGCACGTGGCCATCTTGTTACTCTGAGCATGCTGGTGACCAACAGGCAGCACAGAGAGGTTATGAGAATGAATGAGATAATGTCTGTGAAGTGCTTTGAGCTCCCTAGAAGAAATTTTCTTTGTAATTAGAAAGTAATGCTGCATTATTACAGTTATTACGATTATCACCATTATTAAAGGTAGAGCCAGGAGACATGGCCCTTCCAGTGGGAAAAGTTGTAAATAAAGCTGAGCAACTCATAAAGGAAGTGGCTCATGCACCTATTATGAGCTTCCAGTTTGTAATTACTGTGTCCTGGATGGTCGTGCGTGCACCAGTTTGTTACTCATCCCAAAGAACAACCCTTTGCGTGCGTGTGTAGCAGCTCCCAAAAGGTGCCCAGTGTGCACCCAACACAAAGGGAATAGTAGAACGCTCCATGTGACCACGGAATTGCAAATTTGAAATTCAATTATGTACTTGGGATTATTTTAAAATTTGCACAAAGCGTGGCCAAATTTGTCAGTGGAGAACTTCTGTTAAGGAAAAATACAAGCATGAGTCTCACATGTGGACCAAAGGGTAACAAAAGGAACCGTGTGTTTACTTCACTCTCCCATCACGATAAACACTGATGAAGCATTTACTCAAGTACTGCCAATGCAGAAATACAAGAGATCAGTATTACCCTCTGTCTTTGGTTTCAAAATGGTCATTTTATTCTGCTACATCTCTGGTCCCACAGAGGATAGAATGGTAAAGAATGAATATGAAGCATAAAGAGTACTCAAAAAGCCAACCTGAGGTGTACATGGAATCCCTGCTTGGCTAGGACCAGTCCTTGACCCAAACCCAATGGCACTGGGACCCTAGAAGAACATGTTTAGCAGCCAGACTGCACCTACTCCATTTGTGTCCTGCACACTCTGCTATAAGCACATTCTGAATGTGGAATGTAAACCCTGGTTTAATCCAGAGCTCAGAGATCTGAAGCTGAGAGACAAAATGCATCACTGAGAACATCGGAGTCTGCTGTCTCCCTGCCTCCTGGGCAGGGTGTACTAGACTTTCTTCTTGTTGGAAAGGGTTGGTGACTTACCACTTCTCCACTTGCCCTCTTATCCCATGCAGCACACAGCCTTTCACATTCCCTTTTCCAGTTTTTCATTTACGTACAAACTTGGGTAACCATGTTCTTGTGTACATAGCCGCTGATGGAAGGATAGATATAGTTTAAGCCTGGTAAAGGGGTAGCAAAATATGCACTCCAAAATATGCCACTTTAGCATAAAGATTATTTTGAGCTAAAGGCACTTAAACAGCAGATGCAAGGTGGGCATTCTGACCTCCCACCCTGCTCCTTCTTTCCGATAGAGGGAGAAGTAAGGTAGGACCCAAAAACCTGGAGTTTATTTATAAAAAGCTGTGTATTTATTCTTACATGTTTAAACTGAAGTTACCTCCAAAGTGCTCTCCATTTGATGCAATGCACCTATGGAGACTTTTTTCCACTGTTCGGAACAGTGTTTGAACTCATCGATTTTGTTGACTTTAGTGCTTCTGCCGTTTTCATGTTTTACCTCCTCCACATGAGCAAAATGTTTCCCTTTGAGGATTTTTTTTCATCTAGAAAACAAAAAAAGTCATTCACGCTGAGATCAGTTGAGTAGGGAGGGTGGGGCACAGGGGCCATGCCATTTTTGGTCAAAAACTGCTGAACACTCAGCGCATTGTGGGCAGGTGCACTCGTAAATCACTGGTCATGAAACAGGCAAACACATGGAAAGAATCTTCCAAAAAATTCACTGAAGCCGAACCAGCATTTCACAACAACACCAGCTGGTACGCTGATACAGATGTGCTTCTAGAACCCCCACCTAGTGGGGGAAACCTGTACTACAAGCGGCTCACCCTCCAGAATATAATTCTGGTGTATTTTGGGTCCACCCTTGTAAAACCCCACCATGGAAGATGTCCATTTTTCTCACCAAAGATGGGTAGTCAAAGCAGAGAAAAATCTGTACAAATAAGCTCGCCCTTACTTTCCTAATTCCTTCCCCACCATCACCTGCCTGAGCCCTTTGTTTTGTCTAATTTTCCTAAATTACTAGTTTTGTCCAATTCAGTATATAAGCATTCAGCTCCAGCCGGGTCTTTGGGTCTTCATTTTCTTATATTTATTTTAATAGAAAACTTACATTAAATAAATTTGTATGTGTTTTTCCTTTTAATTTGTTTTTTTTGTTACAGAAGCCCCAGCTAAGAATGTAAAAGGGCAGAAGGAAAGGTTAGTGGTGCAAAACAGTTTCACAAAGGGTAATTCAGAAAGATAAAAATTAATGGGTCTCATTTTTTTTCTATTCCAAATAAAAATAGTTTTATTAAGTCCTAGAAGAAAAAAGTTTATGTTTATTCTACAAATTATATTGGTGACCTCATTAAATAAATGAAAGTCAATGAGAAAATTGTTAGAGCCTTTTAGACAATAAAATGTTAAAAAGCCAAGCATGTGTGAGGAAGAATCATAAATTACATTTTAATCTTTCAACCCTTATATTTATAAAGTGCCTTAGAGTTCACAAATGATGGCCACATGTCCACTCTCATTTAATATTTGCAACACACGAGCTACATATTATTATCATTTCTATTTTTCAGCTAAAGGAACTGAAGTTCAGAGAGGCAAACGGATCTATGTAAGATCAAATGTCCATTTAGTGGCAACGCTGTGGAGGGAATCAGTTTGTTCCAATATCAAGTTCATACATTGAAAACTATGTTAGGATACAAATTTGGCTCCTGTAACAAAGGCCCAAACAAGAGAGAAGTTTATTGCTCTCTAATTGTCTCTAAATAGTTTGAGCACCAACAGTCTCAGGCAGAGAGGACAGTTCCACCATGTCTAGGACGCAGGCTCTATCTACCCTGTTGGTCCTCAGCTCGGGGCTTCCGTCTCATGAAATAATCCAATGGTTTCAGTTCCCATGATCACATCTTAATTATAGCCAGCAGGAAGAGAAAGAGAGAAAGAAGGGCTTGCTCTTTCACTGTAGGAAGTAGTCTGGAGGTTATAAATGCCTCCTCCTATTTCTTCTGCTCCCATTAGTCACAACTTGAAAACACTTAATGACAAGCAGCCTTTCTATTGATATAGGACAAAGAATGAAATGCATATTAGGGGACACCTGCAATCTTTGTCATTTTGAGTACCTATTATATGTCAAGAACTAGTAGAGAAAAGAAAATGTGCTTACCTGCTATCAGGTTAAACTAGTTTGAGCTTTCTTCTCCTCTGGTTAGAAGATTCCCCTCATCCTCAATCAGGCAGGACAGCTTGACCCAGGCAACCAGTGCTAGGAGTGATGATGCCCAAAATGTCCACATCCTAATCTCAAGAATCTGTGAATACATGGCAAAACAGACTTTGCAGATGTGATTAAATCAAGGGTCTTGTGGTGGGAACATACCCCTGAATTACCTGGGTGGACTCAAGGTAACCACAAGGGTCTTTATAAGAAAGGCAGAAGACAGGAGTGTATAATCGGGGAAGGTTATGTGGCCACGAAGCAGAGATTGTAGTGGTGTGCCACAAGCCAAGGGATGCTGGCAGCCTTCAGAAGCTGGAAGAGCCATGGAATTGATTTTTCCCTGGATCCTCTGTAAAGGACCAACCTTGCCAACATCTTCAGTTTATCCCTTTAAGACTCATTTTAAACTTTTGACCTTCAGAACTGTTAGAGAATAAATTCGTGTTGTTTTAAGCCTCTAGTATGTGGTCATTTGTTACAACAGCAATATGAAACTAATAAACTAGGTGAATGGTTAGCCAAAATGCCATAACTTCTCACAAGAGCCAGATGCCACAGCTCAACCTCGTGTGTGGTGAAGTAGCCCTGTGATCACCTGGCTGACAGGCACATGTCTAGCTTCCTTATAAATGGCGTGGAATCCATGGGAACCATTTCCCTCTGACTCTGTTTGCTTTGCCATTAGATCATGAGTCTTATTATAAAGCTGGCCACACGTGGCCTGGCAATCTCTGTTCATTCATACTTGGATTAAGCCTTCTGCAGAGGTTCCATTCTTTGCATTCCAATTGTTTTGTACCAAAAGGGGCAAGGTTCATTATAAAGGTGCACTGTCCCTATGTGCCTTGCTTTCAGAAATGAGTAGCCTTTGATTCATTTTTTGGAAAGTAGTAGCTCATATATTCTCAAAAAGAGAGAAAGAGAGGTAGGAGGGAGTGAGAGGCAGGGAGAGAGAGAGGAAAAGGAGGGGAGGGGAGATGGATGACCAGAAAAGTACGACCCATGGTAGATCTATGTATCAGTGAGTATGTTGAATTGCTGTGGTCTTTGGCCACCATCACAAGGAACATTCCTGCCACAGTTCTCCCTTGAAGACACTGAATGATGAGTCAATAAAGGCCTCAGGCTCCACTGGAAACAGAGGTGGATGAACAGAGGTGTGGCTCGAATATTTCTAATGTGAATTGCTTAGGGCTGAATGGAATCAGGCCCTGAATGTGTGCATGATGTACTGGATCAACAGAGTACCTGAACCAAGAAAGTGAGAATTTATTTGTCCTTATGGAGAGAAGCCAGAGGCAGATGCTTCATCTAAAGATGTCAGTCAGCTCTTCTTGGTTGGCAATTCATAGAGAATGAGAGGATATGAAGGATATATCTTTTGTAGCAGGTATTTAAAAGGCTAGTCCATCCACATTGGTGCTGGATTTGGTTCAGGATGAATAAATTCTGATGACAAATATTTGCATTCTGTTTTCGATTTTTTATATATATTGACTTCATGTCATCATTGCAATAACTCTGTGATCTTAGTACCATTCTTCCTGGTACAGATGAAGAACCTGCAACTCCAAAAGATTTGGTCGCTTGTCTGAGTTTATGCAGTTTTGACAGGTAGAGTCCAGGTAGGTCTGAACTCTTTCCACCAAAACAGGAGGCCTGTGTAGTGACATTCAATGCAGTTGCATTGGTAAGGATGTTTCGGTGCATGTTAGAGCTGCAGAATCATAGAAGATTCAGGGATTATCTTGGCTCTGCATGTGCCTGTTGGGTTGGAGCTGGGAAGTGTCTTTGGATAGGTGGTCCTCAGATGTGTTATCAGTTGGAGGGCAATCATAACTTTGCACAATTTCTCTAATTGTGTTCCTCCTTTGACTCTAGTGCATCCATTAGCATATATCAGAGGTTACAGGACTTCCTCAAGAACCTTTGGGGACAGTTATTTATATGTTCAACCTAGAAGTCAAGTAAATTCCCCAGTGCTACCGTAACCAGCATGTCCAAGGCTTCTCAAAGCTGTGCTATTGCCACCCATCTCACTGCTGCCTCCTTGTCATCATTTGGGTCCACAGAGTGGCCTGGCCAGCAGTCCTGGCTGAAGGATCCACCCTCTTCAGGTACTCCTCGTGCCATTTTATTTTTTCTTTAGAGCCCTTTAATTTTTATATTTGTTTTCATGTCTATAGTCTTACTCTCTCCAGTAGAATATAATCTCTTTGAAAGAAGGCCCCTTCTCTACATTATTCACTGTCCTACCTCCAAGGACTAGATCGTGCCTGGCATGGGAACAGATCTGCAGTAAGTATCCTTTGAAAGAATGGATGAGGTGACATTTACATGAATGACTCCAATCTTGATCCTCTGAGCCCGCCAACCAAGAGGCAGCCTGGTCTTTTCTAATGATAATGGTATTTCTGGAAATCTCAAAGCCTTCTTATATCTGCTTATGACTCCATCTTCATAAACTTTGCTGCATGCAGGGCACTGAAACCCAGATGCTCACCTCAGAGCTGGACCTTGCATCTGATCATTGCTTTGCGGGTGTTGAGTGGAGATTTTACAGCTTCTAGAACCATCATGATTCTTGTAGCTTGTGCCAGCTCAGTTGTTCCTTTTAAAGGAAGAGAGGGAACCCATCCTCTTCCTGTTGTGTGATCAGCAAGGGGTTCCTTAGAGGGTTTCAAAGTGCTACTGAGCTTCCATTTCATTTAAAAACTGCCAGAACTGGATCCAGAGGAGTTACAAGGTCTAGAAACATCCATGTTACCTGATCCATAGTTTTTTGTTGTTGTTGTTTTGTTTTGCTTAAGGGTATCATGCTGAGATCCTATTTGTATATGTTGGAAAATAAACATTTTCCCCCATACATGTGCAAAAACCTACCTTTGATACTGTGAATGGTTTAAATATGACTATGACATAGATGCATGTAGTTCCAATGATGTTGTCAAGAAGATTCTCCCTGATGTTTCCTGGTGGTGTACCCCATCGTCCCTTCACACAGCTGAGACCCTTTGATGGATGCTTGGGTGTTAGCCTTCACACAAGGTAATTCTTACACCCACTCAGTGGTTTTACATGTGGTACCATGTGTCTCCATGTATGTTGTTAGCTCTTTTGAGGACCCAACATCTTATTTTTTTATTCTGTTTCCCAGGTCCTGAGTATATAGGAGCTGACCTTTAAATACTGGATAGTATTTGATGATTCATGCATTAGCATGTGACGGTCAGGCAGCTCTAGCAAATAATCCCACAGCTGTGCAACCCATCATTTAAGGACATCACATACATAAAATGGTTAGATGTATTAAGCTAGCCAATTTAATCATAGGCCAGATTAAAGAGACAAGAATTCGACATAAAATTTGTTGTTTATCAACCCTCGGCAAGACTAGAACCATGACTGAACACATTGACTCTGATTTGCCTTCCTCACACTGTGGACTGAAATCTCTTCTCATTCTTCTTGAAATTCCTGTGACTATCTTAGGCCACTACCAACCCCTCCTGGAATTGAAGGAGGATTGTAAGAAATGTGTTCAGCTTATTTTTTTTTCACACACACAGCTTCTGTTCTCCACACAGGCCAGGCCCACCTCCCTCCCAGTCAGCCTGTGGACACTGAGCTGCTCCTCACACCAACCATGTCATGTCACACGTTGTGTGTTTCCATCATCAACCTGTGTCCTTTCCATGTTAAAATAAACTTTACATTTTAAACTATGACATACTTGCCGAAAGAGTACAGATCTTAGGTGTAAACTTTGACAATTTTCATAAAGTAAAGAAATATAACTAGCATGTGCGCCAAGAAAGAATATTACCAGCACACTGGAATCACTCCTCAAGCTAGTCACTATCTACCTCTAAAGGTAACCATCCTGATATCTAGCACTGTAGATAATTTTCATGTTTTAAAATTTTATATAAATGGAATCATAAAGTATTTTGTGTGTCTGGACTCATTTGCTCACAATTATGTTTGTGAGACAATCTGTGTTGTTGCGTGCAGTGCTAGGTTGCTCATTCTGATGTTGTATAGTATTCCAGTGATTACAGAAACCATGGTTCATTTATTTACTGTGTTCTGCTGTGAACAGTCATATATGTCTGTTCAACATGTGAAGTCAGCGTGCTGGGTATATAACTAGGAGCAGAATGACTACATATTAAGATTGTCAAAAGAAGACTTGCAGATTTTGAAGAGGAAAAGTTGATTTGCAAGATGGTGCAAGAGATTCAGATTTCAGAGGCTCACCAAAACCAAACCAAACATTGAACAATTAAAAAATAAATAAAAAAACAAAACAAAACAAACTAAGAGGTTAGTTAAATAGGGAGAAACTTCAACATTTCCAAGTTTGCATTAGTTGATTGACTTATCCATGGTTGCAGAGAGCAACTTTTTCTCATGATTATAATATCCCCAAAGGTCATGACCTATTTTCAGATATCAGCATCACAAAAGTCAGAGACCTTGTTTTTCCAAGGAGGCAAGGCTTATAGGAACTGTTCAAGATTTAATTTCTTTTGAGTCTCAGAACTGCATAGGTGGGTAGTATTCTTGAAGCACCTACGGGTGCAAAGTATTCTGTTGTCTGTGTGATACATATGCTTTTTCATATGGTAGCAGGACAAAGTGTTAGCTATGCATTTACAGCACAGAAATGTATGTGTTCAGATTGAGTTGATAAATAGTTTAGCCATTTTGGTGAGCAAGAAGAGGGTCTCACTGCAGTTTGTATTCACATTCTTCTGTTTTCCTGTGGCCGCTTGGTTAGCTGTTGCTTAGTGTTATTCAGTATTATCAATTTTTATGTTGGGGTGCTTGCTTTTAGTTGTTTCTCTGTAAGAGTCCTTTATATTCTAGGCATGAATTCTTTGTCTGATACACGTAGTGCTAATACTTTCTCCACCTGTGGCTTGCCTTTTTCCTCCCTTAATAGTGTCTTTTCATGACCAGAAGTTCTTAATTTTGATGTAATTCAATTTACTCTTTTTTCTCTTTAATGAGAAAAAAATTCTTTAGTGTTTTTTTTGTGCCCTGTTTAAGAAATAGTTGGCTGTTCCAAGGTCATGACATATATTCCTAAGTTTTCTCCTAAAATTTTTATTTTATTTTTTTACCTTTCATATTTAGATTTACAATCCAACTAGAATTGAATTTCGTGGATGGTATGAGATAAAAGGTTCAATATTCAGTTGTCTTCAAATGGATATCCACTTGACCCAGCACATTTATTGGGAAAAAAATTGTTATCCTGTTCTCATTACACTGTAGTGTCAGCTTTGTCAAACATCAGGTGACCCTATGTATCTGAATCTGTTTCTAAATTATGACATGGTCCCTTGGTTTGTTGTCTATCCTTGCACAAACTCTAATCTATTAGTCATTACTATGACTAGTAGTTTAGTTCTTCAAGTTATATTCTTTTTCTGTAGGATTGCATTGGTTATTGTTATGTTATAAGTCAGTTTGGTAGAATTGACTGCCTTATTCTATTATTCAGTCTTCTAACTCATCAACATGATATATAACCTCCACTTATTTAGGTATTCTTTAGTTGATCTTAATAATGTTTTATAGGACTTCCAGCCAAGATGGAGGCATAGGTAGATACACTTTGCCTCCTCACACAACCAAAAGAAGGACAACAACAAATTTAAAAACAAAAAATAACCAGAACTGCCATGAAATTGAACTGTATGGAAGTTCAGCAACCAAGCTGAAGGCGAAACATTCATTCAGACTGGTAGGAGTGGTGGAGAGGACACATGGCTAGGTGGTGGCTGGAGGACCAGGCAATCCAACATTTGCATGTGGATAAACTGGAAGGAGGAACTAGGGAGTGGGACAGACTGCACAATCCAGGGTTCCAGTGAGGGGAAATGAAACCTCAAAACTTCTGACTGAAAAAACCTGTGGGACTTGAGGCAGCAGGAGAAACTCCAGGCCTCACAGGAGAGTTTATTGGAGAGACCCACAGGGTCCTAGAATGTACACAAACCCATCCACCAGAGAATCAGCACCAGAAGGGCCCAATTTGCTTGTCAGTAGTGGGGGAAGTGACTGAAATTCAGTGGAGAGCTGAGCAAGCAGAATTGTTCCCTCTTGGACCCCTCCCCCACATACCATGTCACAGCACAGCCACATGGGTTGCTCTGCCCCGGTGAACACCTAAGGCTCTGCCTCTTACTATGTAACAGGCATGTCAAGACAAAAAAAAATATGGCACAAATGAAAGAACAGATCAAAACTCCAAAAATAAAACTAAGCCATGAAGAGATAGCCAACCTATCAGATGCACAGTTAAAAACACCAATATTCAGTATGCTCACAGAAATGGTTGAGTATGGTTGCAAAATAGAGGAAAAAGTGAAGGCTGTGCAAAGTGAAATTAAAAAAAAATACATAGGGAACCAACGGTGAAGGGGAAGAAACTGGAACTCAAATCAACAATTTGGAGCTGAAGTAAGAAATAAACATTCAACCAGAACAGAATGAAGAAACAAAAATTCAAAAAAATGAGGAGAGGCTTAGGAACCTCCAGGACAACTTTAAACGTTCCAACATCCAAATTATAGGGGTGCCAGAAGGAGAAGAGGAAGAGCAAGAAGTTGAAAACTTATTTGAAAACATAATGAAGGAGAACTTCCCCAATCTGGCAAAGGAAATAGATTTCCAGGAAGTCCATGAAGCTCAGAGAGTCCCAAAGAATTTGTATCCAAGGAAGCACACACCAAGGTACATCATAATTACATCACCCAAGATTAAAAATAAGGATTTTTTAGCAGCAAGAGAAAAGGAGAATGTTATCAACAAAGTTCCCATAAAGACTACCAGCTGATTTCTCAAAAGAAACCGTTCAGGCAAGAAGGGGCTAGAAAAAAGTATTCAAAGTCATGGAAGGCAAGGACCTACATCCAAGATGACTCTATCCAGCAAAGCTATCATTTAGAATGAAAGGGCAGATAAAGTGCTTCCTAGATAAGGTCAAGTTAAAGGAGTTCATCATCACCAAGCCCTTATTATATGTAATGTTAAAGGGATTTATCTAAGAAAAAGATGATAAAAAATATGACAGTAAAATGACAACAAACTCACAACTATCAACTGAACCTAAAAAATAAACAAGAACAAAAACAAACTAAGCAAACAACTAGAACAGGAACAGAATCACAGAAATGGAGATCACATGGAGGGTTAGCAGGGAGGGGGAGAGGGAATGGGGGAAAAGATACAGGGAATAAGAAGCACAAATGGTAGGTAGAAAACAGATAGGGGGAGTTAAGAACAGTATAGGAAATGGAGAAGCCAAAGAACTTATATGTATGACCCATGGACATGAACTAAGGGGAGAGGAATGCTAGTGGCGGGAGGTGCAGGGCAGAGGGAAATAAAGGGGGAAAAATAAAGGAGACAACTGTAATAGCATAATCAATAAAATATATTTAAAAAATAATAAAATAATGTTTTGTAGTATTCAGTGTAGAACTTTTAAATATATTTTGTTTGATTTTCTACCAAGTGCTAGATATACTTTACTCTTTTATAGCTGATATCATTTTTAATATTTCATTTTCTATGTCTTTATTATTGGTATACAGAGACACAATTGATTTTTGTATACTGTGTCTGAATGTTATATATTTTTCTATTCTCTTTTAGCTTTTCTGTGGTCTTATATTTCAGCTGAGTTTCTTATAAGAAATCTATTGTAGGGTTATTTTTAAAAATCCAATCTTACAATATTTATGTGTGTGTGTGTGTGTGTGTGTGGTGTATAATGGAGTTTTGAATCATACTTATTTTTCTTGAACAACATTTCAAGATAGTACATATAAATATACACAATTCTTTGGTATGGCTACATGTTGAGTAGGAATGATAATGGTACCTACGCTCTTAGGGATTTTAGGATAAATGATTGGTTTTTAAAAACTTATAACAATACTTGAAATATAGTTAATACTCAGTAAACTAGTAATTATAACAGTTATTACAGAAATTTTAAGTGTTTTCCTAAATCTTTGTTATTTCCAATGAGCAGCCATGCACCTCCCTGTACTACTGTGATATATCATACTGTTACCATCACGGTATTTCTCAGTTCTGTTTTTAGACCTGCACATTTACATTTTTCATAGATAATAAAAAATTTCCTTCTTTCTCCTATAAAATGCCTTCCTTTCATGAATCATCCTAGAAAACTTTTCAGTAACAACCTCATAATTTTCTTAGTACTTATATACAACTATGATTACTTTATGTCTGATCAAACTGATCTGTCCTTATTAACAATAGCTACCATTTGGATCACTTAGACATACCAGGCACCATGGAAAGGTTAAATCCCTTACCCAATATTACATAACTAGTAAATGTGGACCAAGAATCAAGTGTTCTTTGGTCTGAATATTATGCTATGATGTTTCTAAAGGCAAATCTCTTTTCTCATTTTATTTTTGCAACAAGCAAAGATTGAAAGTTAAGTGCTCTGCCTAAAGTCCCATGAGTGATGGCTCCTTAGTTTGTAATCTAAGATTTAATTGTAAACTTCTTAGATTTAATCTTATAATCTAAGATTTAATTGTAAACTTCTCGGGTAGTCCCTGACTTTTTTTTTCTACTTCCCAAACCACAGACATAGAAAAAGGTCAATGAATGCTGACTACCCGACTGACTCATTTGTGTGACCACAGGGGTTCTGCAAAATGCCAGCTGTAGACACTCAAATGTTGCTCTGAAACAAATGCCCTAACACTGCTTACATCCGTCAGTTTTTAATAAAAATCAACAAATCTGTGACTGTATTTGTAAGTTAGAGTGAAAAAATAACATACTTTACCTATAAGTAAATCAGCTCATTAAATAGGAAGGCAGGTCACAGCATAACCCTCCCAATAGCTGCCACTTCCTTACGTAATTGAGGGTTTGCTCTCCCCTAATCATGACCTGGGCCCTCTTGATAATCCTTCATGTTCACCTTGGCTGATTGGGTAAAAGAAAGCTGGGTTATCACCCCAGGAGTCTTATCACAGTTCTTCTCCATGTTGTGGTTTTTTTTTTTTTAATATTCTGTCCAGGTTATCATCTCTGTTGGACATATTGGTCTTCAATAACCTTCTTAGTCAGAAGTCTGAACTAACTTAATTTGTTAACAACAAAAATCTTCCCTCTATCTTTTTCACCTGAATCAATAGGGTTTTCCTGTTTTTATGACATAAACCTGTTCACCCTCACCAAATGCCATATAACATTTTGAGCTATAGCATTTGCCTCTGAATAAGTTTTAAAAATCACATCAGGAGGCATTATTATGCTTTTCACATGGAGCTGAAAAATAACATTCACCAGCTCTCCAGAGGCTTGGCTACTGCATTATACATTTGTACAATACCTTGGGTTGGCCAAAATGCTCACTTGGTTTTTTCCATAAGATGGCTCTAGTGGCACTAAGGTGTCTTGAACTTCGTTCAAAACAATTTTGTTAGATTGTATTGTGACAGCTGTCATAGCAGCGTGCACTTAAAAAAGACTTATCAAAATTGGTGAATTTTTGTGTAGCCATTTTATTTTAATATTGAAGATGGAAGAAAATATGCAACATTTCTGGCATATAATGCTTCATTATTTCAAGAAAGGTAAAAATGTGACTGAAAAAATGGAAAAAAACAATTTGTACAGTATATGGAGAACATGCTGTGGCTGATTGAAAGTGTCAAAAGTGGTTTGCGAAGTTTTGTGTTGGAGATTTCTCACTGGATGATGCTCCATGGTCAGGTAGACCAGTTGAAGTTGATAGTGATCAAATCAAGACATTAACTGAGAATAGTCAATGTTATACCCCACTGGAGATAGCTGACATACTCAAAATACCAAATCATTACAGTTATTGGTGAAAATGAAAAATATGTCTTTTATTTTAGGGAAAAAACTAAATGGACTTTTTGGCCAACCCAATAGAAGAATAGTAACATCTAGAGAACCCTTCATGTTTCCTGCTCATTTAAAGTGGTGTTTTTAATTATTTTGTCACTCAAATATGGCAAGTACTGATTTGGCATCTAAGATACTTCATTACTCAAGAGTATTTTTTTCCTATTTCAGAAGCATCCTCAAAGGTTGCTAATTTAATCTTGATGAGGACTAGAATGAAAATTCAATAGAAGGGTTGATTGACATAGGTATGGTACTCCTCCCTTACAGTTTTCCATAAAAAATTGGGAATCATGTCCTTTTACATCCAACACAGTTTTGGTAAGTAGAAGTAAAAGAGTTTGTTCATCATTAAGCATTGATCTACCACTATTTAGAAAGAAATGAATGATTACAGTTACATCAAAGAGTCAAGGTTTATTATTAGAATAACAACTCAATTCAAACTCCTTTGATTCAGGAATTGGAGACACAATTTGAAAAAGCGGAAGAATACTGGAATGGAAGCCAAAAATACTTGAGATCAGGATTCACTTTTTACCATCAAACTGGTGTTGACTTTGAGAAGTTACTCAACCTCTTTCAGTTTTGCATCCTCACTTATAAAACGAAAAGGTTAAATTACAGAAGTCCCTTCCAGCTGTAAGACTCCATACCATTATTCAAAAGAAAGAAGTAGTTCCTTTAAAGATACTAGATTTTAGATTTTCATCTCATAAACATTTGATTATTCTATAATTCCAGAAATTAAGTAATTTTATAACTGATATCCCACTATTACCTTTACTGGGATCAGTATGTATAACATGTTTTACCAGTTCTACTGTGGTGCCTCTTCTTAAAACTTCAAATTAGGCTAATAAGTTTTATCTTCTAATTAAACCTTAACAGTGTACATACAATTAAGAATCATTAAATATTCACTCAACAGATATGAATTGGGGTGTTTATTTTAAAAGTACATCTATAAAGTTGATTTGACCTAAATTTTAGAGTCAAGCATGAGTCTGTCTATCCATCTGTGTATCTATCTGCTTATCTATGTATCTGTCTTTTGTCGGTTTACTCAAGTCTTGTTATATTAGTTTTTGGTAAGATTACAGAGGCTTTTGGCTGGATTTTCCCACCACCAGAGACAAAACATACTCCATCGTTATTTTCTTTTTAGGTCCTTCCTTTCTACTGGGCCTGTAGAAAGACTAGGATCATCACAGAACCCAGAGTTCCATCTCAGCTTTTCCCTACCAAAGTCAATTCACTAACTTCTTTGTATCTTAGGTCTTATGAGGCATAATATCCATTCCCTGGCCCACCTCACAGGGTTATCGGGAGAATGAATAAGAAAAATTAGTGTATTTTATATATTATATAATGCTAAACAAATGCACAGTAATATAATAATAATTGTGAATTCTTCACTTAAGCTATTAATTCATTCTCACACACTCAGCAAATATTTTTGAGTACCTGGTATTTGGCAGTCACTGTTCAATCAGAAAGACAGACAGTAAGTAAAGTCTGAGAAACTGTCACAGCAGAAAGACACCTATGCAAACATGAGGACTAGTTTTGGCCAAGGGTCTTGGTTGGTTAGAGCATAGTCCCAATATGCCAATGGAAAGCCTACAAACATGAGGACTAAATGTGATGTGCTGTCATGGATGGGATCCTAGACAGAAAAGGACATTAGGTAAAAAGTAAGGAAATTTCTATAAATCATACACTTTAGTTAATAATTATGTATCAATATTGATTCATTACAAATTTTGGAAGAATAATCAAGTAGCTATACTGATAAATTAGATATGAGGAACTCAATGCAGAAATCATATATGATTTTTAGGATTCTGTCTTGGGCAACTTGGTGAATATGGGCCTGTTTTCTATAATGGCATTGCACAGTAAGATTTCTGGGCATTGTTGAGTAACATACACATTTGAAGTATGTAGAAATAAATTGAATGTGAAATAAAAACAGTATTGTTTCATTCATTGTAACAAATGTGTTATGCTAATGTAAGCTGGTAATAATAAGGGAAATTATGTAGGAGGGAGGGAAAAGGAAGGAAGAGGATACGAGGGAACTCTCTGTACTATCTGCTGAATTTTTCTGTAAATCTAAAACTGTTCTAAAAAGTGAAATCTATTTTTTGAAACT
>PVJI01005208.1:46097-99170 GCA_004026765.1 Micronycteris hirsuta | reverse complement strand
TGCAGCCAAAGTTTGAACACAGGACTCCAAGTTAATGTGCAGACCTTCTTGTTGATATTTTCTTTTTCTCTGAAGTGCTTCCCCAAAAGCAAAACTATAGTTTGTGAGCAAAGGAAAATATAGCCTGCTCATTGTGATATATCACATTAAAATGATGCATTAAGAGAACATCATCTTGTTCAAGAATAAATATACGAGTCCACAGAGGCCCCCCAGGGTGCAGAATTAATTGTTCCCTAATTAAGCATTTGGATAACACTAAGCCCTGTAATGTGACTCAGCAAAGCTTCCCCAGGTGCTGGCGGCTATCCTGAGGATGGGGTGATGGGGTGATGCCAGGGCTCCAACGTTATTCATTCACACAGTGGTCTCTGTGTCACCCTCTAGTAACCAAGGAGGGAAGTAAAGAGATGAATTTGCTGGAGAGCAAGTCTGCAGCGAGAGAGGCATAGGAGCATAGCCATCCCGCGGATGGGAGAGCAGTGTGCTTTGCTGGTATGACCTAGACCTGGAGGAATGAGCTTCTGACTGCATTTCTCTCTAAGCCTTAATTATTCCATCTTCTGACTGGGAGTAATAAGGTTCATTTGAACCAACTCACAGGTCACTAGAATGATGGGGGGTAATGGGTGTGAAACAACTAAGATTCTTTGTACATAATCAATGCAAAGGTGGAATTTGCTCCCCACAAGGCTGGCATTTTATCAGAACCTATGCACCTGGGCTCCAAGTTTCCCTCAGTGTGTTCTGGGGTCCTTTTCTGCTCAATTTTAGTTCAGAAACCACCTCCCACAAAATGTCACTGTCATAATAGGAAACCAGGGGCCATATCTCTAATGGAACTATTCAATTCAATTAAAACTAGTTGTTTGGGGGGGTGGGGGTAGGTAAACAAACTCACGTTCTCATGGGCGGTATTTATTTATCCTTGAGTTAAAGGGGGGAAAATACTTTGGGGCAAAAGGAAAACAAAAAAGGCTTGAATGGTTTTTGATTTAAATCTCCCTTCGTAACCTGCTGAGCTAACATCAGCTCTCTCCCTGCCCATAAATCCACAGCTTCCCAGAACATAAGGTGGAAATGTTGCTGGATGAACTGTTTTCATAAATAATCATCCCTTTAAATCCAGCACCAAGGAGACAAGAACTCACAGCAGCTGAGAAAGTAGCTTTCTCGGGGCTTAGCCTCTCAACCCCAGCACCTACCGGATTTGCACAGAGCTGCATAAGGCCATTTGCAAAGGGCTTTCCCCACCCGTGATTTGCCAGCGGGATAAGCAATGTGTTAAAATGGCTTAGCCCTGTCAAGCAGAACTGGTTCTGGGAGCTACCAGCCTCACACGTCTGGAGGCATTGGCATATCCTCAAAGTCACGAGCAGTTAAGGCTTTTGGTAAAGGTCACCCTTTCCACTCTATATCTGTTTTCGCCTTCTGGAGCGCTGTCCTGTCACCAATTCTTCCTGTGGCTCAAGCATGGTCTACTGACTGGCCTCCTTCTCCCCCCCCCCACCCTGATGTGCTTTTCTTACCCGCCTCCACCAGTTGCTTTCTCCCAAGGAGAGACATTTGGGATTTGTCTCAGGAATAAAAGTTTTCAGGACTGGATTCCTAATAGTCCATTTTGCATTAATGCATCTTCCAATACAGCATGAACAGCTCATCTAAATATCTTGGTGCAGCTTAAGAACCTAAATGAAGCATTCTTCACCACAACAAAAGCATCCCATTCAGCATTCTCTTGTACATTTTCACCAAATGTCCTGCGCCTTCTGCTTGAAAATTCCAAAGACAGGAGCTCCTCCACCTATCAGTGCTTCTTTATATGTCTAGCATTTTGTTATCAATTTTTTAAAAAATATTCATGAATGCACAGAAAGTAACGTAACCCCAATATACCTAATACCTAAGACTCGGTTTCAACAATATCAATAAATAGACTATCTTGTTTCATCTATTTCTGCCTCCTTCTCTAAACCTCCTCTACTGTATTGTTTTAAAGAAAACCCAAGGTGTAATGATCTCATGCATATATATTCAAATATATTTTATTAGTTACATTTCTCTTACCCAACTTCACCTTCTGGTCAAAATACGTATACATTATCCTGAAGCACCTTGGTCATATCTACTTAAAGTTTTGTGAATGGAAGTATAATGATTAGAATGGGATTTTTGTCTTTGCTGAACTTGAGGACTCCAGCTACAAGAAGTGCACACACATGACCAAGGCTTTAGTCTCATGTTCCCTGTGAAGTGACACCGTCAAGTGAAAAGAGTATATAAGAGACTCCACTTGCTTCCCCATCACTCAGAAGCTGTATAGCCTTGAGTAAATTCTTTCCTCCATTTCCTCTTCTACAAACTGGGGGGAATATCGCCTGCCCCTACTTGCTTCACCAAGATGTTGTGAGAATCCCATGTGGAATCACTCTGTGAAGACAATGTACTGTTCCGGTATAAGAAATAATTACTAAGGAGAACAGAACAGGCACATTGCAGAAGCAGGGCTCAGCAGGAAAACATAGAGAATATGGAGATTTTCTCTGCCAAGTCCCCCGTTAGGTTCCTGAATCCCCCTGCCCCCGGGAAACTCATAACGGACCCTTGCTGAGGAGTCACGGAGAGCACGGGCCGCAGAGCTGCGCCCGGAGGGGTCTCGTCACACACGGTCTCAATCAGCCAACCCGCCGTCCCGGGCAATGACTGCTTCCTCCTGTACTGCATGGGGTGATCAGACACAAAAGCCACCAGAAAAGGATATTTTTCACCTTTTTTTTTCTGAGGCCTGAACAGAGGAACAAATCGCTGTTTCTTTTCCCTCAGACAGAAGAGAAATTGTCTAATAATAATACTTCTCCCAGCTGGCCAGAGAAACAAAGTCACCAGCTGAGCTGCCAGTAGATGATTATTCTTACAGCAAAAACTGTGATCAGTCTGTAGTCAAAGACCAAAGGCATTTTAAAGGCAAAAACACCTGAGGAGAAGAATAGACAGTGGATTAAAACAAAAATTTCCCTCACAGGACCGGCCAAAAAAGAGCAGGCACTGGGAAGGAATGAAATAATGGCTGGTTACACAATGGCCCTTTGTCAGAGAAGCATCTGGGGCTGCCATTCTCTCCCACATTCAGAACACGGGCTCCCTCACATGTCCTGGTGGTTCAGTGAGGACGAGATGGCCACAGCTGACTAATCAGGACAAAGACAAGTCCCCAGGAGGGTTCTGTCCCCATAAGTTACATGGCCAAAGGCCATATGTGAAGCAAGACTCAGGACTCCCACCCCCCCCCCTTTTTTTTAAAGATTTTATTTATTTATTTATTTTAGAGAGAGGGGAAGGGAGGAAGAAAGAGAGGGAGAAAAACATCAATGTGTGGTTGCCTCTCACATGGCCCTCACTGGGGACCTGGCCCACACCCCGGCATGTGCCCTGTCTGGGAATCAAACCGGGACCCTTTGGTTCCCAGCCCTCGCCCAATCCACTGAGCTACACCAGCCAAGGCCCCCCCTTTTTTTTTTAATTTAAAGAAATTAGTGTGTATTCACAAGGCTGTTATAACAAGCAACCTCTCCAAATCATGGTAGCTTACATGACAAAAATTTGTATCTCCTTTCAGCAAAGTCCCTGGCTGGGTGGCCCTTCTACTCAATTCCATTGCCAGAATGACAGAGAGGCCCATCAGGATGCAAGGGCTCTGGAAACAGCTCTGACTGGGTGGCTTTCTCCAGCCCCCAGTTCCTCACCATGGGAGGGCGGCGCCAGGAGCTGCTTTTTGATGCTAAGAAACCCTGGTGCCGTTGGAAAACATACACAATCGTTAAAGGTGGGGAACAGGGGTTGACTGATAGGACTTATGATCACCTGCTGGATACAAAGTGCTATACACCTGTTATAAGAGAGGCAGAGAAAATAGGACCCTTGATCCTCGAGAGGCTTAAAACCTAGTGAGGGTGACCTACATGCAATCAATTAAAAACTAACTAGATGGTGAACCTCTGTCCATTCCTTTTTCCTGTGATTGTGTCAACTAATTCACTTTTATGGAATATCAATGAATATCATATACCTACCTAGAAATAAATTACTTATTAGACAAACACTCTTCATAGAAAGTTCTATTGAAGAATTTAATGAGCAAAGGTAGTGTATTAAGTGGTAATGAATCAGCATTAGGGACAGCCTGTGTTCAAATCTTGAGTCCGTCACTTCCCAAACTTTATCTGCTCTGTGTCTGTTTTCCTCACCTACAAAATGAGGGTGGAGATTGTTCCTACATCACAGTCACTGATAGAATCAAATGAGTTGTAAAGGTAAAGCACACAGAACCATACTTGGCAGGGAGTAAATACTAAGCTGGCTGCTGTTACTGGTAAATACGTATTAAATATAAAGGGCATAGACGACCTGTAAACGTGAAAATCCTCGAATGAATCAGTTCACAAACCATCGAAATGCAAACCCCCTCCAGATGCACTCTTCTTGGCCTCGGCCTGTGACTTCTCTGATCTGCCTCTCCGCCGTTCCCTCCCGATCGGCCACCTCTACGGCCCGCTCTCATCCTAGACTTTCTTTCCTTACTCCTAACTCTGGTCCCACCTAAACAGATGCCTTAACTTCCTAGGAGAAGTGGAAAAACTTCAATCATTTCAAACTGAAGGATATATTATCCTTTTCCTAATTTGAAATTTTATTGTCCTTTTCCTACCGTGGCAGAGTTGCTTTCCAATTCCCCATCATGGTGGTGTAAAGGAGAAAGCAATGAATTTCTGAGGGGTCACAGAGCACTTCTTAGAAGAAAGGAGACTGAGCTGCACTGGGTTGCAGGAAGCACAGGCGCAGGAAGCTTTCCAGAGCAGGTGGTTTTCTCTTCATTTGACCAGTTCTCACATATCTCACACACCTGGTCTACCCATCCCAAACTCCATTTGCCCTATTTCCTCTCCCCCTCCCGACTTTCCTAACTGCCCCTTTGCTGCCAACTGTCCGTTTGTTCCCCTCCTGACACATATTAGGTTATAAGTATTTATGAAATGAATGTATGAATGATTCTTTGATGCTCCATATCTAGTTAGGTATCTAAAATTTTGACTCTTTTTTTTTTATTCTCACTCAACAGGCTTAATGATTTTAGAGAGCAAGGAAGGGAGGGAGAGAGAGACAGAAACATCAATGCAAAAGAGAAACATTGATCAGTTGCCTCTCATACGCACCCCAACCAGGGACCAAACGTACAACCCAGGCCTGTGCCCGGACTGGGAATCGAACCCACAACATTTTGGTTTTGGGGATGATGCTCCAATCAACAGAGCCACACTGGCCAGTGCTAAACTTTTGACTTTTTTTAAAATCGTTACCCAAGGACATTTTTTCATTGCTCTTTAGAGAGACTGGAAGGGAGAGATCGAGAAATGTCAATACAAGAGAGAAACATCAATTGGTTGCTCCCATATATACCTGGATCAGGGACCAAACACACAACCTAGGTATGTGCCCTAACTGGGAATCAAACCTGCAATTTTTCAATTTCTGGAAGACACTCCAACCAACTGAGTCACACTGGCCAGGGCCAAACTTTTGACTCTTTTAACTGTGTCTGGAGTATAACCCCTCATCATCATTCTCATGATCACAGTTACCTTCACCTGCAGACCACAGCTTACCCCTCCTTCCAGTCTAGTCTCAGTGTTCTCAAAAGCACACCCAACACTAGTTGTGCAGGTCTCCTTACTCTTCCTCTACAGTTATGTCTCCCTCTGTTTTGCTTTCATTTCTGAAAACCCCCACACTTAGCTTTTACCTGATAGATCCTTGGCATCGAATTAAAGATGGGACATAGTCAGCATTTAATGAGCCTCTCCAGCTCCCTGCCAACATTCCAAGCTAGGCTTGGTTGACCAGAACAGAGCAAAGCAAGGGGTAAGAGAGTCAAAGTGTATGTGATAGTTGGAAGGCAAATACACTCAAATATTGATATGCAATGATGTGTCCAGGTAAGGAATGTGTACTCAGTATATATTTTGATATGCATTTCAAAGCCATGGTGGGAGAAAAGAAAGAGCTCCATCCCTGTAGCCAGAAATGTCTTGCCTGAAACCCATCTCTGTTGCTAAATAATTGTGTACAACTTGGGAAAGTCACCCAGCCTCTCACAACTTCAATTTCCTCATCTATAAAATTGTGGATAGTTGTTCTTGCTTTGTAGGGTTATCAAGAAGACTGCAAAGTAGGTACATAAAGCCCCATACATAGTTTTTGCCACATATACATTTCCAATAAAAGATAATGATTAATAAGAATATGTGATTAACCACTATCAATCAATCTCATTTGCAAACCTAATGGTTTCTCTTGTACCACCACAGATGGATCAATTATTGTTCAATATGTACTTATTAAACAGCTACTATTTTCAAGATACCAGATGAATAAAATACAGTGCCTGTCCTCCTGGGGCTAATCATAATAGAGCGAAACAGCCAGGTCAGCAAAGGACCGCAGGTGCAAGACAGGTGCTGTAGGACGAGCGTGCATGTGCCAGGCGACACTAGCACTCCAAAGGAAGAAAGGCTTCGCTAGGCTAAGAGGGTCAGAGGCAGAGACATCTGTCCAGAGGAAGGGATAGTGGGGAAGAATTGTAAAGGGAGGGAGGAAATCCCCCTGAGAACTAGGAATAAAAGCCATTTCAGGCAGAGGGAACAGCATGTGTGAAAGGCAGAGCTAAGAGCAGCCAGATGCATTCAGAAAACAGCCAGCAGCTTGTGGTGTCCAGAAGGCAGGCCTGGGAGGCAGGCACAGTGAGAGCCCCATCACACAGGACTTGTTCACGGCTCTCATGCTGAGAGTCTGAGCTTTATTCTGTGGCCCACAGGGAGTTGTTGAAAGCAATGATGGGGAGATCTTTACATTTTGAAAGTTGGTTTTTTTAGATACTGTAGAAAAGGGAATAGAGCAATGCTTTCCAACTTTTTTTCACGTCATGGCACACACAAACCAGGATAATAAAGAAATGGCTCGTTGTGGTCACAACAGGACTGCGTCAGGTGAGAGGCTACCCCAGGCCCCACACAGCTGCCCAGGGGGGCTGACAGGGTTTGCACATATGTAGCCTCCTGGTAGCCCACCAGTGTGAGGTGACACATAGGTTAGGAAGCTCTCATTTAGAGGAGAAGCAAGATCATGGGGCAAGAAGTGTCTGGGAGAATTAACTACACTGAGGTTATTTGTCCTGTTGAGTCCCAATGAACAAAATATGGGTAACAGCCAGGGACACAGATTTAGCGTCAACAATGTTGCTCCGTGACAATGGGCCTGGGGTTTAATGGAGTTTAATAAAATGTCTCTTTTATGCTTCATATGGAGTAAAACCTTCTAAAAAACATGCCTTTTTTTCTTCCATATTTCAATCTGTATCTCCTAAGAGAAGCCCTGAATGGTAGGATCTGTGCCCCTACCAAATGGTAAAATTGGTGATGTTTACCCTGGGAATCTTGCCTTTCCTCATCTTCATCCCTGGGCACCCATGTCCCCATCCAGGACCAACTCCCTGCGGGGGGCTCTCTCTGTCCTCAGCCCTGTCAACCCTGGCTCTCCAGACATCTCTGATGCAGCCAGGGACCCCGAGGTGCAAATGTGCTGTTGCACAGCTTCTCCCCAGAGCACGTGCACTTCAGATGCCACATCATTGTCAAACAGGAAGACTTGATTTTTTTTTCCAAGATATTTCAGGCCTTGGGACTCATTAGAAGAGGTGGGCTGGTAGAGAGCCTTATCTCCATACTCTTGAAATCCCTAACAAGGCCTGTATGGTATTTAATAGTTATCAAATATTGCTTTATCTAGCTTACCGGATACGCTAGTCAGAGGCAGAGCAGGCGATCATATGCCTGCTTTGAAGAGAAGAAAACTGAGGTCTAGAGGGATTAAATGATTTGTTTCATCATTCTGTTCACTTGCTGTTCACTTTTAGGGTAAGTTCTAGCTTGGCTGAATGTCGGGAGGGAGGGGTATGCTCAGCTTGCCAAGAACCTCCTCCAAATCAACATTCAACTCCCGTTTCCACTCAGAAGATTCTGCCAGCCCCACACATTGAATCAAGGTCAGTATGTCCAGACTTATCTCCTTGCAGAGCCCTGTTTGTCTGCCTGGCGACCTTGAGTCCCACAGGCCCGGGCCGGATGGCAGGGCAGCACAGCTCACAAAGACATGGGTGCTTTGTCCTGAAGGACTGAATGTATCAGTGTTGAGACTGGCAAGAAATGGGACATTCGGGAAGTGAGAACCAACAGGCACATTGATGAACATTAGTTTGTAGAGCCTGATCTTTCTGAGAAAGCAGAAATCTCACCTATTTTTCTCTTTTAAATCTTTCCCATTTATGTTTTTCTCAGCTTCCTGACTTTTGAAGTGCAATTGCCAACTTCTGTTTTTTAAGCACAAAAGGAGAGGTGTCTGGACTTCTAATACATGTAGTGACCTTAGGTAGCTTTCTTGGGACCACAGCGCTTTCACTGAACTTATGGAAGAGGTCATTCAGTCTCAGGAGGAACTGGGGTGGCAGGAGCTGGTAGGAAAAGCTCAGGAGCAGAGTTGCCAACACAACAAAACTGAGGTGTATACGTACCTAGAGCAGTCCCCAGACCCCTGCCCCACACACCAAGGCAAAGAGAAGGAAACTACCTCTGCTCTTTCAATACAGGCTGATGTTTTTTGCTCTTTAAGGCCATTCCTGATATTTAGATAAACCAAGTTACCTTGGTGAAAATACACTCCACCTTTATGCTTTGTGTTGTTTCTTTGAAATGCACAAAGTGTGCTTGGCCCCAAGTCCAGGATCGATGGCTTGAGCCTTTTTCCCCAAAGTCTTAGTATCTATGAATTTTTCTAGCAAAAAAAAAAAAAAAAAAAAAAAAAAATTCTATCTGTTACTTGGATTTACGGAACTTTACTTCTGGAGTCTCCACTGCCAAATCCTCTCACCCTCCGAAAGCCCCGTGCAGTTTTGAAAGGCTGGTCTCCTCTCTACTACATCTTCCTCCCTCACCCTGCTGCCTGCCCAGTGAAACGCTGAAATGCCCAGCGTTTCGGGCATTTCAGGGCCAAGCAGGGCTGGGCCAGCTGGACCGCCTAGCTGAGGTGGGGTGACTGCACCCTTCTCTCTCTACCCTTTCCTTCCAAAAAGAAAGACCCAATAAAGCAACTTCACAGTCATGTCACCCTCCAGTTCCTTTCTCATCCTATTCCACATGCCCTTGGGAACACAGCGTATCTTTCTGCAAACCATTTTTCCCTTATTAACATTGCAAATCAACTCGCTTCTGTCAAAATTACTAGAATGCTTGACTAGAATGCAAAGAGGAGACCGAACAGAAACATTCCTTTTTCTTAATTTTTTCCTTTCTTTTCTATGTAAAAGAAAAACCTTGACAGATACGAAGGAGAACAGAAGCAGAATGGCTCTCAGAGACGCTTTCCATAGTGAATCGTTTTGAACCCTGACCAAACAAAGGCATCACCGTGTTTCTGCCTTTTCCCTCCTTCACAGTCCCACACATTCCTACTCAATACAGAGCAAGTCACTGTCTCTACTGCAGGGAAATGGCAATGGCTGGCCAGAAGGTCAAGGTGTGACTGTTATTCTGATCAGCCTTCTGGGATGCTAGAGGACTGCAGTTTGCCAGCTTCAAGGACCACCCCTTTCTCTGAGGGGTCATTGGGCCCAGGGTCAGCATTTTGCCAAGATTAAGTCTACTTTAATCTTCCTCCATGTCAGGGGTTGCTACATAATGACCTTTTCTATTGTTAAAAGAAAATTCAGAGAGCTTTACTTGATATTAATATTTTATTAAGCAAGAAACAAACTGTTCACGTACAGGGATAATTCAAACCTGAGAACGGTACGACTCTCAGAGGGACGGTGTTACAGGATGGCTTGTAAAGTAAAAATGAGGATGCTGTTTAACCTTTACAATGATTGGTTATTATGACGAGGGTTTCCAGATGGCAGAGGATTGGTCAAAAATGATTATCTTATATCCATTTAGGAAGATGACTTCACTTTTATTTATGATTATCGAAAGTACCTACAAGAAATAACCTAAGTTTCTCTTACATTCATGAAATATGCTAGATTAAGTTTCACTTACATGACTTAACTGGTTTTGTTTGCTGAAGGGATCATCAAGCCTGGTCTCCACTTTATTTTATTTTGTTTTAACACTACTCTCTGGCATGATCACTGACACTGTCATCTCCCCAAACTTTTACAAACTGCAATTACAATGATAATTGTGAGTTCTTTCAATGTCTCTTTAGGTGATAAGAAAACCATAGCTCCCCCTAGTCACAATAATCCATGGTGTCTGGGCTTGGGGGAAGCCAATAGGTACTCACGTTACAATAAAAGAAAAAAATACAAAGCTGTTGGTGTTCTCCAATCACTCTGCCGAAAGTCTATTTGTCTTTACTCCACATTTCATCCAAGGCAAAGAGTGGTATAAGCTTTCTTAGGTCTGATCTGTAACATCATGAGAAAGAAACCCTGACCCTTGTGTAGATTATTACTTCATTAAGATCCAGACTCAGATACAATGGTTTAGAGACTTCTGCCAACCCCCCACTTTCACCTTCACTTAATGAGAAGAAAGGAGGGCCTCCCTGCTGATGAGCCAGTGCTTAGAGGTAGACTAACAGTTCTGTGGGGATGCCAGCCCAGAATGAGCCCATCATTCTGAGATGTTAGGTGCCACCTAACATCTGAGCCATTAAGTACTACCCAAGATCAGTGCTGAGGTCCACCTCTAGTTACAAGGGGCTCCAAGTTTTCAGCTTTGGAAAGGTGGACAGAAGGGTGTCTTTATGGTCCTACATGGAGCAAGTCCTACTTTTTTTTCTAAATCTTTTCTTATGACCAAGTTTTGAGAAATTTACTAATCTTACTTTTTGATATGAGCCATATTTAATTTATGATCTTTTAATTTCCGTAGAAGAAAGGATCTAACAAATTATTAGAAGAGCCACGCCAATGGTTCAATACCAGTCCTTTCCTAGAAATCCTCAGTGGTTCCCCTTTCTTCCCAAGTCAAGTCCAAACATATTTACCTAGGACATTTCTTCTCAATGGGACAATATTGCCCCTAAGGAAGCAAAATTAGTTCTTGGCAAGGAGAAGAAAGGTAGTTTTTACCCCTTTTATGTATAAGAGAGAGGAAAATAGTGTTAAAATGGAGACCAGGCCTCATGATCCCTTGAGCAAACAAAACCAGTTAAGCCACATAAGTAAAACTTAATCTAGTATATTTCATGAACAAATATATATACAGTATTGAAACTGATATATGGTATATTTATGGTACAAAAATTTCATGAGAATAGCAAGAGTAGAAGATTAGGGGGGAAATATCTGCCAAAAAGCCTCCTTATGAAAGCAATAATGAAAAGAAAATATGAACAATACTGACATGGAATGAAAGATTTTATAGTCTGATCCCAACATACTTTTCTATCCTTCCTCTTCCTATAATTTTATATCAGAAACTGGCAAACTGTTAGGTGGCAGAGATAAGTTGGAATTCATCAAATATAAAGATGTTTGTACTTTAAAGGACACAATCAAAAAAGTGAAAAGACATCCCAAAGAATGGGAGGAAATATTTTTAAATCACATATATGATAAAGGTATTTATCCAGAATATATAGAGAACACGTATAATTCAACAATAAAAATAACCCAATTTAAAAGTGGGCAAAGAATTTAATAGACATTTCTTCAGTGAAAACACATGAATGGCCAATAATTGTAAGAAAGGATGCTTACTATCATGAGTCATTAGGGAAATGCAAGTCAAAACCGCAATGGAATGCCCCTTAACACCCACTAGGATGACTATTATAAAAAAACAGACAATAACAAGTGTTGATGAAGATAAGGAGAAATTAGAACATTTTCACATTGCTGATGGGAATGTAAAATAATGTAGCGGCTGTGGAAAAGAGTTTGACAGTTCCTCAAAAAGTTAAACAGAGTTTTCATATAATACAGCAACTCCACTCACTTGTGTATACCCAAGAGAACTGAAAACCTATATCTACACAGTAATGTGGACATGGATGTTCATAGTACCATTATTTATAATAGTCAAAAGTAGAAACAACTCAAATGTCCACCAATCGATGAATGGATAAACAGAATGGATAAACAATGGAATACAACATGGTTAATAAAAAGAAATAAGGTACTGATAGATGATACCACATAGATCAATCTTTAAAACACTATGCTAAGTGAAAAAGCCAGACACAATAGGCCACATATTATATGATTTTATTTATGTAAGATGCCCAGCGTAAGTAAATATAGAGAGACAAGAAGTAGACTGCTGCTTTCCAGGGGCTGGAGGGAAGAGGAAATGGGGAGTGACTGCTAAAGGCAGGCGACAGCCTGGATGAACACGAAAGGACCATGTAATGGGAGCTTGGTCGGGAGGTCAAAATTAAGATGCGTGGTGCGAGCTGGCAGGACAGGAAGTTGTGGGCCAGTTCTGGATGATAAACAGAATGAGGATATGCTCTGAAACTGGCTGCTGAAGGTCGTAAGGTGAAAATCTTGAGAGTTAGCCAGCAAATGGGTCAGTTGCTGAATAAGTCGGCTGCACAGACATTGAAATCTAAGATGATGAATGAAAAAGTGTAGCTCATATTAGATGTAATAGAATATGATAGATTTGTTAATTCCAACATATAAACATTTCCATAAAAATCTACATGGTAAAATTTTCCAGGGAAGCTATTCAGTCCTGAGCGTTTTTTTGCGAGAAGTGTTTTAATTACTAATCCAGTATCTTTATTTAATGTGTGTATGCACATTTTCTATTTATTCTTATTTGATTTTAGTAGTTTGTGTCTTCCTAGGAATTTGGCTATTCACCCAGGTTATCTAATTTGTTGACATACAATAGTTTACAGTATTTATTTATAATCCCTTTGACTCTGTAAATTAAGTAATAAATTCCTATCTTTTATTCCTAATTTTAGCAATTTGAGTCTTCTCCCTTTGTCCTTAGTCAGCCTAAAGTTCTGTCAATGTTATTAATTTTTCCAAAACCCTCTTTGTGATTTTTTTCTCCATCGCTTTTGGCTCTAGCACTAAGGTCCGTCAGTCCGCTCAGTCTGCTTGTGTTCTGAGGCTCCTCTTGTGGTCTGCTGGCTCCTCTTCCTCTAACTTTTGGGGGTGACAGTTTAGGTTATTGCCTGGATATCTTTTTTAATTTTTAATATAGACATTTTTTAGCTATAAATTTCCTCTAATCACAATTCTACTGCATTCCACAAGGTTTAGTATGTTTTGTTTTCATTCACGGAACTACATTTTAAAGTTCTAAACAATTTTCAGTCCAGAGTTCTATGTCCTGTGAGAATAGCCTTCAAGAATAGAGATGACATGAGACTTTCTCAAAAGAAGGAAAACCAAGAATATTTGTTGCTATTGAAGCGGCACTAAAAGAAATCTTGAAGTTCTTCAGTTTGAAGGAAAATGATACCAAAGAGATATTTAGAACATTAATAACAAAGGAAAAGCCACAAAAATGATAAAATATCTACAATATCTAGATAAATATAATAAGCTACCTCCCTCTTAATTTCTTTAAATACATTTGGCAATTGAAAGCAAATATTATAACTTTATCTGATGGGATTTTCAATGGACATAAATGAAATGCACATGACAACTACAACATGAAGGAAGAAGATTAAAAGGACTATGTGCTGGTAAGGTATTTACATTGCTCTTGAAATCATAAAATATTAATTCTAAGTAGAGTCTGAAATTTTAAGTGTGTATATTTTAATCCCTAGAGCAGTCACTTCATAATTTATACAAAGAGACATGGTCAGATATAATTTGAAAAAATTCAAACAATCCTAAAGAAGGAGGGAAGGAGGAACAGAGTTATAAAAATAGAGGTGATAAACAGAAAGCAAATTAGAAGCTGGTAGAACTAATCTAAACATATTAATCTAAACATATTAATAACTAATGTGTAAATGATTTAAACATGCTAATTAAAATAAAGGCATTCAACTATATGCTAAAAGAAATCTACTTTAAGATTACAGGAAGGATGAAAATGAAAGGATGAAAAAAGGTATACCATGCAAACACTAATCAAAAGAAAGCTGGAGTAGCTACATTAACATTAGACTTCAGAGGGAAAAAAAGAAATAGTAGACTTCAGAGCAAGGAAAACTACCAGGAATAAAAAGAGATATTACATTATAAAAATAGAAAGGGTCAAAAAGACAATAATTTTAAATGTGTATGCACTTGACACATACAACTGAAAATAACCCAGTATTGCTTCAAAATACATGAAACAAAAACTGATACAACTTAACTGAGTAATGGACAAAACTACAACTATATTTGGAGGCTTTAATACTCATCTCTCAGTAATCAAAAGAACACGTAGGTAGAACATCAGTAGGGATGTAGAAGGATGAACAACATCCACAGCCAACTGCATCCAATTAACATTTCCCAACTTACTTTATGAGGCCAGCATTACTCTGGTATTAAAACTAGATATGGATAGTGCAACAGAAGGAGGTTATGGACTAATATCACTCATGAACACAGATGAAAAACCTTTAACAACATACTAGCAAATCAAATCCAACAACATATAATTAAGAATTATATACAATGACCAAGTGGTATTTACCCCAAGAATGCAAGACTGCTTTAAGATCAAGCACTACAATCCATAAACTGTAATTAAAACATGAAAGAAGAAAACAAGATTATATTAATTAATGTAGAAAACACATTTGAAAATAATCTAATATCCATTTATGGCAAACACAGTACACTTGGAATAGGAGACTTCTTATTGACAAACGGCATCAAAAAAAAAAACAAGCAAAAAAACCCTACCCTCAACATCATACTTAATCATGAAAGATCAAAAGCTTTTCTCCTGAGATCAGGAATAAAGCAAGAGTGTCCACTCTCATCTCTGCCCCTCACCATAGTACTGAAAACCTACCCAGGACAATATGGCGAGAAAGAGAAATATAAGACATTCAGATTGGACAAGAAGAAATAAAATTGTCCCTATTAATAGATAATATGGTTATCTATATAGGAGATACATGCAATCTCAAAAAACTAGTGCAGGACGTAAGGTCAACTTGTTAAATTATATTTACTTGAAATTAACAATTGACAATGAGAAACTATAAATAAAATCCAGTACTATTTACAATGGCTCAAAAAATGGAAATATTTAGGTATAAGCCTAATATTGATAAAATAGATACAAGATCTATATCCTGTAAGTTACAAAGTCCTGATGAAAGAAATAAAGAAGACCTAAATAAACAGTGAGATATACTATATTGTATTTATTTATAATTGGAAAATATAATACAGTTCAGATGTCAATTCTCCCCAAACTGATCTGTAGGTTAACACAATTCCAATCAAAATCCCAGCAGGGTTTTCTTGTAGATACAGATTAGAGCTCATTCTGAAGTTCACATAGAAGGGCAAAGAAATTAAAATACCCAAATCAATTTTGAAAAAGAGCAAAATCAGAGAATTCACATTACCCAGTTTTAAGATTTACTATAAAACTAAAGTGATCACGAAAATCTGACATTGGCAAAGAGATGAATACAAACATTAATGAAACAGAATAAAGAGTCCAGAAATAGATCAACACAATTATGGCTAACTGATTTTTGACAAAAGTTCAAAAGGAACTCAGTGGAACATGATAGTCTTTTTAAACAAATAATGTTGGAACAGATGCACAAAAACAAAAAAGAGAGAGAGAGAAAGAGCGAGAGAGAGCACCTTGATCTAAACCTTATACCTTATTCAAAAATTAATCCAAAGCCAATATGGGTCATAAATCTAATGTACAACATAAAATTCTAAAATTCGTAGAAGGAAACATCGGAGAAAATCTCTATGACCTGGAGTTAGGCAGAGCCTTTAGACATGGCATTATCCATGAAAGAAACGATTGATAAATTGGACTTCTATCAAAATTAAAAACTTTTGCTCCATGTAATATACTGTCAAGAGAATGAAAGACAAACTACAAATTGGGAGAAAATATTTTTAAACCACATATCTAAGAAAAGACATTTATCCAGAATATATATGTGTGTGTATATATATATACATTTTTTTTTTTAATAAACTTTTAGAACTCAACAGGAACAAAACAACAACAAAAAGTCAGGGTAAAGACAAACAGACACTTCAACAAAGAAGATAAAAGAATGACAAATAAGCACTTGAAGATGTGCTCAACATCTGTAGTCATTAAAAAAATAATTAAACCTCAATGTGATAAAACCATACACCTATTAGAACAGCTAACAACCACAACAACAAAACAAAACGATACTACCAAGTGCTGACAAGGATGCAGCACATCTGAACCCTCATGCATAACTAGTGAGAATGCAAAATGGTAAAGCTGCTCTGGAAAACAACCTGGCAGTTTCTTATAAACCACTAATTTCACTACTAGGTCTTTATCTTGGAAAAAGGAAAACACATATTCATACAAAAGCCTATATATCCACATTAATTATAGCCCTATTCAAAATCACCCAAAAATGAAAACCCAAATGTCCTTCAGTGGGTGTCCTTCAGTGTAGTGTATCTATACAATGATTACTACTCAGCAACAGGAACAGGCTATTGACCTACACAACAAAACAGATGAATCTCAGGTGAACTGCACTGACTGAAAAAAAGCCAGTCTCGAAAGGTTATATGCTGTATGATACCATTTATGTTACGTTTTGGAAAGGCAGAACTATAGCAACAGAACACAGAGCAGTGGTTACCAGGCCTTAAAAGTGGGAAGGCCAGTGCGACTGCGAAGTTGCAGCACTGAATTTTGTGCACATGACACTGTTCTATACCGTAATTGCGGTGGTAGGAGTTACATGAATCTATACATCTCTTAAAACTCAGAATTTTATACACACACACACAATTTTACTGTATGTTAGTTTTAAAAAACACACTTTGTTACACTGCAGTGAGAACTGAAAGTGAGGTCACACAGTAAACACCCTTGAACAACGAGTGTATATAGTAGGTCCTCAATGAATGTTAGTTCATTTCCCCCACTCTTTCCTTCTCTTAGCCAGGGCCAAACCCCTTTCCGGTGGTCAGTGTCCCTGCTAGCTAGAATCTGTGTCTCTTGCATGGCTCAGAACTGGAACAGTCTGGTGGAGAATGTGTGGCTCTGCACCCCACCAGCTGTGGCTCGGCTCCTCACCACCATGTCTTATTCCAAAATGAAAGCAAAGGCCTGTTTAACAGGAACATCTATTGCTTAGATCAATGAGTGTTTCCAAAATAAAAAATGTCAAAAGTCAAGGTACAGATTTATTCTTAGAGTGACATGAAATATATCCCCATGTTCTGGAAATTGGAGGCATGGCCTTCTGTTACATGCAAGGTATCAATACTATTATATCACTGCTGGGAAGCGGTTGCTTTGTCACACACGGTTACTCTAGATATTATCATTTGTAAGTTTCAGCATTTTTAATGAAGAGTCCTTGTGTTTCTAGAGACCACTGCTATTTATTTCTACCAATTAAATATTTGTAGACAAATACTGCTTTGTTTCTATCACAACATGTAAACTATTTAGGATCTGCTCTGGATTAGCAGTTAGTATCTAGAGAAGCATAATGTTAGCTTAATATTATTTTATGTTCTTCTGATGCAAAGCAGAGGTATTTATCATGATTTCTGGTAAAATCTCTCGTCCTTATTAGAAAAAAAACAATGCTAAATAATGCTTTCTTCTTATCCCCACAGAGGAAATGAAATTTCTCAGAGAATTTTTCCTCTGTCAAAATACATGTTGTTCTTAAAGATTAGGTATAGATATCATCAGGTTATTGCCTTAAAGATTAAATAACTCGTTCTTCAAAATCCCATCATAAATAACACACTTACAATCTTAGAAGTGAATTTAGATATAGGATTCTGAGCGCCATCTCATTCCTTTTCCTCTGAATCTATTTTAAATACTTTTATGCATTTGTTCTCGTGTCTAACAGAGTTCATTTGAGCATTCAACATTTGCATTTTACACAGTCAGTAAAAGATAATTATTCAACGCATATGCTTTCTGATTAAATGTGTGAAACTTCTAAATAGAAAACAGAAATTAGTTTTAAGTGCATTATGAAAGACTTAAATTTATCTTTGGTTCATGGAGCAGTGATCAGCTTTTCTCGTGGCATTCCTGTGGTTCCATGTTCAGTGACTGTCACAGTTAGCCAGAGTCCATAGATTGTAGATGGAAGCTTACCCTGGTTAATCCTCCCACATCTGAGCACAAGCAGCTCTAAACTAACCTTTATGTGACCGTCACCTTTCATTATTGTATCTTGAGCCAAATGCTGTCAATAAAAATCACAGTTAAATCAGGCTGACACGAACAGAGAGGACCAGAACAACTGCTTGGGAGGCGCAATGTCTTTAGCATTCTATCAGGTGCTGTCTGAGCCCCTGATGCGTCATTAACGTGGGATCCTGTTTATTTACTCTGACAGAGTCAGAGTAAGGGCAGCCCTGAAGTCTATCTGGACCAAGACCCAGAATCCAGAGTAACCCAATTCTGAATTAATTTAATAAGACTGACTCTTGGAGGAATTTTTAGTAAAATATTTCCTTTTACCCTCTAGAGGCATCTTGTGCTTTCCCAAATTCCCAGCACAATCTCAAAAGACTGCTGACTCCACTTTGAATTAATTTATCTGGTACTGCTTTCTAGAGAAACATCTAAGCTACAGACCTGTTTTGCTCTCGTTCATCCCCCCGCCCCCCATCAAAACATTACCAACCCTGGATCCCATTCTCTTATCCTTCCTATAGCATGTGCTTTGAGGACCAGACTTGAGTTTGAAAATCAGGTCTCCCACTTAGTAGATGTGTCCATGATTAAATTACTAAAGCTCTCTTAACTCAATGGCCTCATCTATAAGTGGACACAAATACTGTTACCTACTTCATAAACTGGCTTTGAGGATTATATTAGACAATGCAAATGAAATATTTAGCATAGCACCTGACACAGCCAACACCAAATACATCCACTGTCATCACCACACACTCTCTACTACAATAACCAGATTACGTGTGTGTGTGTGTGTATGTATATATACACACACACCTTACAGTAGTATTAAAATAGAGCATGAAATGTGTCTTGCTCACTACTGTTTTCCCAGGACCTTAGATAACGTGTCATGTAATAGGTGATCAATTAATTACTTATAAATGAATAACTGTACATGGCACACCTCTTACTCTCTACATCTGTCAATATATCAATCTAGCTAGCTATGTATGCATAGGTATATACGTAATTTTAAAGGACTGTTTCTTCTTTATCTGTTAATTTATATACAAACAACACTGCATTTGCTCTAAATAACTGCCCCATGACTTTTTTATTTCAAATCACCTTTCATTTATTTCCCTGGTTAGAATATAAGCTCTTTGGGGCAGACATCTTTTTTTTTGTTTGTTTGTTTTACTTTTTTAAGTAATTTTTTTTGACGTTTGGAAGTGGTACTTGTTTTTTTTTTATTGTTGTTCTATTACAGTTGTCCCAATTTTCCCTTGTTGCTCTCCCCTGCCCCCACCCCACTCCCATAGTCAATCCCCACCCTGTTGTCCACGTCCATGGGTCATACTTGTTCTTTAACTAGGTCTTTCCCCTTTTTTCCAACCACATCCCCCTCTCCCCTCCCCTCTGGTCCCTGCCAGCTCACGCCTTGTGTCGTCAGGGCCTAGAACAGTGTCGGAACTATACACATAGGAACACAACAAATATTTGTTAAAAGAACAAATGGACGTTCTTTGACTCTGCCTTTCAAAATCTGCCTTTTGTCCTCCATCTTGGACTCTCCTCCCTCATCTCATTTCTATTCAAAGCTCTTCTTCTCAACAATGAGATATATATACTAATCTTCTTCACTGTGCTGTATATCTTCTGAGGTAGAGCTCTCTCCACCCTGATCCAGCCCCAGCACCCAAATGTAAGCTCCATTGACCAGAGAAGGTCTCCAAGGGAATGGGCACATACCCTATTTCTCTGTGTTGTTATTCTAATGAATCATGGTAATGTATTCATTTGGGGTTTCCCACCCCTCCCAGATTTTAAGGAATTGCTAAGATTATGCCTCAACCATGTACTGAGGGGAGAGAGATTTGGGATAGGATAGGAACAGCTTTGTAAAAATCTTTCCCATCATGCCTTCGAGTAGTTGCCAACTCCCAACTACTTAATGATTAGAGCATCTTGCTGCTGGTTCTTTGTGTCATCGCTCCAAGGTAGGTATTCTCAATCTTCACTATGCGTGAGATCCACCTAGAATAAGGATACCTGACCATACCCTGCCCCCTGACCAGGCTCAGGCATGTACAGTATATGAAAACTCCCCCAAGTGACTCTAACATGCACCCGTGGCTGGGAACCACTGGTTGCTAAAAGGTTCAGTCCCATTCAGACTAGCTTTTCAGGTACCCCAAATCCCAAGCTCAAAGTCTTAAGGCACAAGACAGAAGAACAGTCCAGCAAGGAATCTGACCAACAGGTAGCTTATGCCATATCTAAGGCATCAGCCACCACTCAACTGCAGGCAATTGTAATTCTGTAGGAATGTAGCCCAGTGTTGCTAAATCTACTAAATCTTCAAGAGAAGCCATATATCTGCAATTATAGATGAACTTGCACAATTTGAAATGCTGGTAACCAACTGAAATTTCTTTAAAATACTGTGTGGGTTGAACAAAATTATCTTGAGCTGGATTCCACTCATGGGCCAATAATTTGCAATGTTTACTTTATACCAACTGCTCTCCCATATCCCAAGAAATCCTTTCTCTATTCCTCACCAACTCTGCATTAAATTATTAGAATGCTAGATTCCTTTTTCATCATTCACGTATGTTCTAGCTATTGTTTTGAACAAAACTCATTGGTATGCTTAGAATAATATTAAATGACAAAAAAATTCTGTGATTTAGAGTGAGAATCTCAACGCCTCAAACTTAGAGCCATTGCCAACATAAACCACACCCCCTTTCTACTAACACGCATTAATACCTAAAATATGCAAAGCACTTACTAGGCCCTTCAGAATACAGACAAATGGCATAGTTCCTGCTTTATAAAACCATTCCATATACTCAGAAGATAGGACACAGACCCCTACGATTTTAGTCCATATAAACACAAGCCATTTACTAATGGTGAGGCCCTGGCTAGTTTGAATTTATACACGGGAATAAAACATGTTACTGAAAAGAAAGTGTCTCAAATGAATGACAAATGAGTTAAGATTTCTAGAGGCAATGGTAAATCAAAGGGACTTTGTGTGTTTTTAATTTTTGATGGCTTTTACTCCCCTTTGTCTTGTCTTGCTTTTGGGAAGGAGAAGATCGAGGCAAGCAGTGTTAAAAGGAGCACTCTGATCATGGCAGAAGAGACAGACTGGACAGTAGGGACCAGAGGAGGACGAGGTCACAGCCAAAGCTGCAGACAGAGGGACTGAGGGTCTGGCCTGGGTGGTGGCAGAGGGGCGGGAAGGAAAGGGTGTATTCAAGTGACTTTGACTGTTACTAGAGAAAAAGGAGGGTTAGCTATTATTCAGTAACCCCCTGAGATGGGTTTCTTCCTGTGTTAGGCACTTAACATAAAACGATCTCTTTTGCTTTAAACAGAATATGACTGAAAAGGGAGAGCGTTTGAAGAAGATTCCATTACATAACCACATTATAAGATGTATCTTATAGGGCCTTAGAGATCATCCGGGCCAATCCCCTCACTTTAAAGATGGAGCTTGATTTTTCCCAGTCACTTACATACCTCGTAGCAGAGCCAGAATAGAGCCCAGATTTCTAATTTTTTACCCTAGTGATCTTTCCTCTTCACTATGTTGCTTCTTCATGCTGAGCTTTCATGTAAATAGGTCATAAATCAGGTATCAGATTTAGGTTAAGAAGATGAATGTGAACAAGTGATAAAAATGAAAATGAACAGGTGATAAAATGTGGTATAGAGAGGAATTCCATAGCCACTCGATGCAAACAGGGGAGGGGGGAGTCAGGAAGAAGTCTCCACAACCTTGATGCGAAGGTTGTACAAAGGAGAAGATAAAGTCAGCAGTGATATACAGTTAGCAGTAGTGCCTACATTCCTTTTATCAGCCCAGCACAGATGTTGAGATAACGGGACATAAATGGAAATAAAAGGAAAGCAGATTCAAAACAGCAGTTAGAAAGCCCTGTTCACTGGAGGATGATAAAAGTGAAGAATCGCCACTCTGGAAAGGTTGAGGGGGTATCGTGGAGACTCAGGGCACAGTGAGGTGTCACTGGAGCTGGGCTTGCAGTGGCATCTGCCCCATGAGTTTCAGTCTGGAAAACATAAACTTTCTCTCCAAATGAAACCTCCTAGCTTTATGATTTGACACAATAGCTTATGGCAGTGTCTCCATAGGACATATTGCCCAGAAGTTTAGCTGAATAGATGTTCTAATGGAAACTAAACCTCTAGACAACTGGATCTCCCTACTTTAGCCAGCCCAGTGGCTGAGCTCCTGACTTGCAAATGTTTCTGACAATCTTAAACTATGCCAAAAGGTAAAGCCAAATTGCCCACTCTGGCCTAAATTATTCAACAGCCCAAGTAATAAGAGCTAAATAACAGGGGTGGAAATAGGAATATGAATGCTTTCCATTCATACTTCCATTTAAGTTTATAATAATACTTTTTCTCTCACAGATAAAGCATTACAGAGGATGACTTGGGGAAGGTCTTCACTAACTCAAAAACCATAACATATTGACCAAGATGGATTTAGTAGGGCACAGCCAGAAAATAACTTTCTGTACTACGACTGCCAGGTACACCTACTCTGTTGACTCATTTTTCCCCATCCCAGATGAAATTTTGAACAGGCCTAAATAACTGTTCCAGTCTCATAAATGTAGTGAAAGCCTACTGTCATCAATTAATTATTAAAGGTCAACTCTCACCCTATTTAAACTTCCCTATTCCATTCTTTGGGCCTACTTCAGACTCAGAAACCTACAACTGGTGAGGAAGGGACAGTTTCTTCTCTCTTTTCTATTCCACCTCCTTGTCCAGTTGCTGCTGTCCCTGGCCTCACCTGGGCTGGGCCTAGGAGGAAAAGGAAGAAGACCTAACATTGCTGGCCCAGTAGGCCTGTGTCTTTGGACACTCCAGGTATGACATGTGGGCTCCTCTGGATTCCTCACACCGGAGACCTCCACCTGTACTTCCTGGAGAGTAATCCCCCCTTGCCTGGCCTTCAGAAGCCCACTTCATACAGCCTCTCTTTGGGGGGCCAGGTGTCTACATAGACAAGTCCACTTTCCCCAGGATGCATAGTCCAGCTCCCTTCTGTAGCGTCCGGATCTCACTCTAGGGAAACCGCACCTTTATTGCTGGAACAACAGCTCTCTTCCAAAGCAGCTGGCCCTTCACACCTTTAGAGGTGAGGCTTGTCATGTTTCAGTCTCTATTATCTCCCAAAGTGGCCATAAAGGCAGGTCAACCCCTTTCATTTGTTCTCCTAATACCTCCCACACTTGACCGAAGGTGAAGGACAAGCGCCCCCTCCACACCACGGAAGAGGGGATACAAAGAACCCTGACACTCCTGTCCCAAGAAACCCTCAAGGGAGACTTTGCACCCACCAGTGAACCCTCGGCGCTGGCGCACGCAGCCTAAATGTGGGTAAAGGGCTAATACGAACTGAATTCACATTGGGGTATGGAACACCTATGTCTGTTTTATCATCTAGACAGTTAAGACTCGTGTCAAACTGTGGAAAAGTTTTGTTTTTAAGTTTAATTTATAGTCAAATTATACATAAAATCACCTTTCCCTACCGTGGAACCTCTTTCCCACTATTCCCTGCCCCACTGGCTTTTCCATGTCATTTCATGCATAACGACATGAAAAACACAACCAGTTAGCTATCCAAAGGATTTTGAAAGTGGGGTAGACAGTGCTGGGTCATGGTAACGAGCCAAATCAAGTTATTTCAACTCTATTTTTTTTCTGGATGATGGCTTATATTAGTTCAATCCACCTCTTTGAATAGTTTTCCTATGCACGTTTCCAGAAAGTTAATTAGGGTAAGAGTTTGACCTAAAGGGTGTGAAGCACAAAAACCCTTGGCATTTCAAGGTCAGAAAGATGATCAGTTTCTTTTTGCATACCCTTTGCCAAGCTGTTCTCACTTTAATTTTTAAACTTGTGTGAAATTCAAAGAACACAGGGCCCAGTGTCATTTACACTTGGGCCATCATAAAAAGGCAGCTTCCTCAAAAAAGAATATTGGCTGTTTTCCAGGCTGCCAGAAGCTTTTTATGGGATCTTTTAAACCATTCTCCTTTAAGCCAAAAAAGGAAATGAAATTTGGCCAGGGTTGAATGGACTGCCCAAGATATGAATTGCTTCTAACAGAGACAGTTCAGGGGATCCTAAAGCTTCCCAATTTCAAGAAAGAAAACAGTAAATCCCACCCACCACATTTATCATGGAAGAAACATTAAGTAACTTGCAATAGTAAAGAAAAAATTGTGTTTTCAGAGCCAGTTTGATAAACTGTGCATTTTTAGAGAAATCATGCAGGCACTTTATGCCACCTTTCAGAGTAGAGTAAGGGTACCATCTGACAAGACGGGTATGATGGTATTTTAAATAGCTCTCTCTGTTTAAAAACAAACAAATAAATAAATAATGTTTGGGCTATGGCCTGGTGAGAATTTCAATCTTGAAAAATTAATTATGAAATATTTCAAGCATGAAGTATAGAGAATAACATAATAAACACCCATAAAACTCCACTCCATTCTGCCAAATCATAACATTTGGTCATAATTGTTCATATCTTTTTTCAAAATAGAAAACACTTTAGATATAATTGATTACCACTCTTTTTCCTACTGCCACAGAAGGGAACACTACGCTGATTCTGGTGTTGAGCATTCTTAGAATTTTCCTTTTGATAAATATAGATGCATCACTAAACATGTTTAAATCTATAGCCTTTGTTATCATTCAGGTATGGTGAGGCCAACAGGTCAGAAGACAACTGCTATTGAAAAGATAGTTTGCTGCACTCGCAGCTCCCAAGAGAAGGGCACAGGGACGACCGTGGAGGGACATGTGGGGAGACACCAGGGTCAGCTGGGAAGCAGAAAGAGCCACAGGATAACCCGGCAAAAGTCTCTATTGTGGCTTCCATGGGAAGGAACAGAAAAAAGAGGGTAAACGAATTTAGAATCAGCTAGTTTGAATAATTTCAACAGACTGCAGGGTGGAGGGACTGTCCTGTAGGGGTGATTAAGGCAGAGGAACAGCGGCCCAGAGAGTAAGGGCTCCATAAAGTAGGTGGTTAGGCATATGGAGTCCAGATTGGTTGGTTTGTGAATGACAGGCACCCTCTCAGGCCAGTTGTTAGCCAGCTCTAGGAATTAGCCCTGTGAGGAGTAGTTCCTCCACAGATACAAAGCCTCGAGGTCAAAACATCAAAAACACAGAATAAAACACAGAATACACTCCTGAAAAACAATATGATGCTTCATTTTGCATGTTGTTAACTTTTATAAAAATCAGATCATACTGTACATATTGTACACGTCCCACCAGTCTTCTCTTTCTTCCCTTCTTTCTTTCTGCTCAGCGTTGTGCTTTAGGGATTTATCCACATTGCTGCATGCAGCTCTTCTCAGTTTGTTCCTTCTCACTGCTTTATGATTTGGCATTGTGTCAGTATGCAATGGGTTTGGGTTTGTTTCTTTTTTTTAATGTTTTAAGAACTTACTTAAGCAAAAATCAATTGGAATCAGGCAGCAACCAATCTAGCAAAGAGAAAGGAGCTCTGAGGAGCTGTGCAAAATGAAAGACATTTACAGGCAGAAGGGAGCAGGAACAAGGAAGTTACACCAGACGAAAAAGTGGGCTGGTCATCGCAAGGCCACTTCCCTTTAGGAGATGACAGTAGTTTATCAGGCAGGTTACCTAACTAGTGCTGATCAAATGATTCTTTATCTTCTTTTTAAAATCAATTTATTGAGGTGACATTAGTTAATAAAATTATATGGGTTTCAGGGTTGCAATTCTATTATACATCATCTGTATATAGTATTGTGTGTTCATTATGCCAAGTCAAGTCTCCTTCCATCACCATTTATCTCCCTATGCCCTTCTCTACCTCCCCCCATGCGCCCTCTCCTTCTGGTAATCACTGCACCACAGTTTATTAATAGTTATTCATTATTTAATCATGAGCATTTGTTCCCAGTATTTTTACTATTACATATAATGTTGCAGTGATTAATATTTTACCTGCCTCCAGGTGCACCTGTGACAAAGAGACACAGAATGACTGGGTCCAAGAGCATTTGTACCTTCAACTTTAATACATATTGCCAGACGGCTATTAAGAGTCCTTGCAGCAAATTACCCCTCCATCTACAGTATAGAAAATATCCTATTGTTCCACCGCCTCTGCAGCACTGCTCTTAGGAAGTTTTCTTTTTAATATTTGCCAATAAGATGATGTGTAGTGGTATATAATTAGTGTTTACATTAACATTCTCCTGATTACTAGTGAGGTCGAGCATCTTTTCATTGCCCATTTGCATTTTCTCTTATATGCGTTTAAGTTGCCTGTTCACATCTTTTGCCAATTTTCCTACTGGTTTGCATGTATTTTTCTTATTATTTTGTAAAGTCCCTTATATTTTGGATGCTAATACTTTTGTAGCTGTGTTTTAAATATCTTTCCCAAGTCTATATCTCATCTTCTTAATTACTTTATGTATCTTTGTTTTACAGAAATTTTAAATTTAATATAGTCAACTGTATTAGAAATTTATTTTCCAATTTTGGTGTAAAGGGGTTTTTTGTGTCTTTTTAAAGAAAGTCTTCTAAACAGTATATTGTACTTTATTTTAAATTTTAATGTTTTTATTTTTCCCATTTCAATCTTTAATAACATTAGAATTTTTATTTTAATGTGGTAATAAGCAAAGGTCTTACGTTATTTTTTTCCACTAAGATCATCAATAGTATCCCTTATCAATTGGATCATATCTTCCTCCACTGATTTTTAATGCTTCCTGGTCATTTGTCATTTTCTCTTGTTTATGGTCTAGTACTGTGCTTGTTACTCTCTTCCATTGGTCTGTTTTTAAATCCCTGTAAATACTACAGCATTTTAATCAGTATAACTTTATAAAAATCAGTAAGTGAGATTGGCCTAAATCACTCCATTCTTTTATTGTCCCTATCTGGTTTTGTTATTGATGTTATACCAGCCACATAGGATGGGTCGGAGAGTGTCCTCTTCTGCTAGTCTCTGGAATAGTTTGTATAAGATGCAGATAGTCTACTACTTTAAAGAGGTAGAACTTACTTTTTAAATCATATAATGCTGACCTTGTTTTATGATGGGTATCTTTCAAACTACCAACCCAATTAGTTAATGTTTACGGATCAATTTTTCTATGTCTTCCTAAGTCAGTTGTGGTTAAAAATGTATTTCAAGGAAAATTATCCATATTCTCTGATTTTTCAAATCTGATGTTATAAATTTTTCTTACGTTCCTCTAATTTAAAACCTATTACACCTGTAGCTAAGTGCCACCTTTCATGTCTCTCATTGTTTTGTTGCTTTTTTTTTCCCTGCTTAAAATGAACAGATTTTTTATTCTATTAATATTTACAGAGAATTAGCTTTTGATTTTGTTGGTCCCCTGTATTATTTTTAATTATTTCTACTCTTTATTATTTTTTCTCTCCACTTTCTTTAGGCTTCTTCTTTCAAGACATACTTAAATTTTGCAATGTGCTTTAAGTTAATCTGTTACACTCATTATTTTTAAAACGAAGATTCAGTAAGAATAGTGTTCCTTTTCCTTTTGCCTTTACCAATGTTACCTATTTAAAGGAAATTTGTACACATATTTTTTATTAATTGGAGCTAAATCAATAAGAACATAATGAACTAATTATCAGAAAGTTTCTGGTTAAAACCTTCCATGATAAGTAGCATTTGAAAATAACAGTTTTCTTCAATAAACATTCAAATAATATTACTTTTCTATAATAATCATTTTAGTGTTAAATTCATAAATCAAGCGTTCTTGAAACTATTGTAATTTTTCAATATTACAAGAAAGCTCCTTTACCCATCTTAGCACTAAATTTATGTAAAAACATAACCTTGTCATTGTGAAATACCACATTAGTATAGATTGACCTTCAGTTTCATGTATCGAGTTGTCAAGTTTAGCTGTTTATCTTCTCAAAACCTTCTATCAACAGTTCCTCATTTATCAGTGTTTCTTATTTAACTGCTTTTGAGTTTGCACCTGAAGCTCTAGCCACAAATTTAATAAAGACATATTGGCTTTATAGTTTGTTTCCAGGATCCTGTTGTTCTTTCACTGGTTTCCTATGCTGAAAGTTTAGCTCATTAATTTTCCATCTTTTTTATTTTTCTGGCATAATCATTTAAGGCTGCAAATTTCTCTATACATAGCAGTTTAGCTACATCCCATAAGTTTTATATGTTATATTTTAATTATAATGCAATTACAAATAACTGCTAGGTATATTGTAATTTCTTCTTTGACCCTATCATTGAAAAGGAAGTTTGTTTTTGGTTTGGTTTGGTTTGGTTTAGGCTTTCCAGGTGGTCGGACATATGTTAGGGCTGGGGTGGAGTTAACTATCTTTTATTGCCAATTTCAAAGTAATTTAATAGCATCATTGTCAAAGAATATGATTTGTTTGATGCCAACTTGCTTTGTGACCTAGTTCTTGGTCAATATCGTTTTAGTAATTCTTATTAAATAGGTAAGTTTTCCAACAATTATGAAAACCCACCTGTTCAATAAGGAGCACTGGCTTCTTTGTTCACTGTTCCTTCTTGTTCTTTCCCACTAAATTAAATTTTCTTCTTCTACTAAAGGAATTCTTTTGTTAAAACTTTGCTGTCAGTAGCCAGTTAAACTTGTCTAAATGTCCCCTTGCCTTCACATTTGAAAACAATGATTTTGGGGGGTATGGTATTCTAAGTTGGCAATTATTTTCTCTAATAATTTTGAAGATATTTTACAAGTTTTTCTAATTATCTTTTTATTTGAAGATAATATGTCTTTTTCTGTCTGCATTTAAAATACTTTTTTATGGCTCTACAGTTTTAACTAACAGATATCTGGCAGTGGATTTATTTTGGTTCCTATCCTGGGCATTGTTGAGATTTCTGAGTCTGAGAATTTATGCCTTTTATAAGTTATGGAAAATTTCCAGATTACATTTTTTTGAAAATTGTCTGCCATCCATTTTTTGTGCCAGGGAGAGAGAGGAGGAGTTGGTACGGGGCGGGGAAGGGAGAGAGCACAGACAGATGGAAGAAATGGCTCTTTATATTCCGTCTTCCATGTTTCATCTCATGTACCAGTTTCCCATCAAAACACAAATGCCCTGGCTACAAAGTCCACAAAGACTGCCTCCCCCATACTATGGCTTCAGTTTGCCCTCCCAGTGTTCTGGTTTGCATTGGCTGGTCAGGGTTCCATCTGGTATCCAGTTGATTTACTTCAGACCCCTGGGGATTTCTCATTCTTGCAAGCTCATCTGTGTATTTAAAATACTTGTTATATGTTATATAAGATTTCTAGGTCATTCTTAGTGGAAATATCTTCAGGTTATCTAGTTTATAGCATTTGAGGAAATAGATGGAAATCAAGATTTTCCATCTTCAAAATAGATTTGATTACATTAAATTTTAAGCACTTAATACAGCTACAGGTGATGAAAATATTTAAAATATGCCTGCTACTAGGGTTGAGTTAAAAAGAGCTAGCTAGTTGACTTGTTTTCAATAGAAGAATCAGTTATCCAAGACTCTGCTCTTTGTATATCTCATTAATTATTTTACTTTAATATTTCAACTCCCTTAAATTTTTAGACTGAGTAGTTTAAAGCAATGTTATCATGTGATTTTACTATAGTTTGTTTTCATCATTTTTGTGTCACGCGATAAGTACAAAACACATTTGTCTGTGTTAACTATAGTTATATAAGCACAATTAAGAAAATATGAACTGATCTTGATTCTCTGCAGATGGACATTCTAGAAGTTGGTACTCTTCTAAATCCGTTATGCCAAATTGAAAACTAGGTCAGTTTTCATTTAAAATTTGGAGCTGTTTAAACTTTAAATTTTAAACTTTTCATTTAAAATGCTTTCAAAGAGACTATGCTTTTAGTAGGACCTGATAGTTTTGAGACCCAGGCTCAAGCTCACCCACTCCTTCCAATCCTCCTTTGATATGTTTACGTACCTTGGGTGCTCCTCATTTCAATCCTTTTGTGACATCCATAGTTATTACATCGACTGTGTCACACAACTGTTTGCCAGTGATTCCAAGGTTTCCAGGTTTGCTTCCCACATGTAAACCCTTTGCAAGAGCAGCACACAGGATTCTCTCTCATGATGTCTCACCACAGAGCTACTGCTCTTAGCAGTCAAATTAACAAAGTAAATAAAAACAAAGTAAAAAGAAAAGTTTACTTGAATAACAACTTTATCTGAAACAGGAACTTCACTAACACCAATACATGATGGTGGACCAAAGCAATGGAGGTGTGCAAAACGACCCAGCCCACCGCATTTCATTACTGAATTCCTGCTCACAGACTGCTTTGCAGAAGGAAGGATTCAAGAGAAAGAAAACCAAATTCCTATTAGTCATTGACAAACCCAGAGAAAGCCAGTGAGAGGAAAGCCAGGGAAAGGAATAGTATTCCTACTGTGGGGATCACTTAGAATTCCACCCTCAAGCCTAGAACTCTCAGACTGTTCAACAGCCATTTATTTGGTCATTCCAGAAATGTTTTTTGAATACTGGTCATGTATTGGGCACTGTCCTAGGCATTTGGTATATAGCAGCAGACAAATCAGGCAGTAATTTTTGCCCTCACAGAGTTTATATTCTAAATAGTTATGGGTAAGAGATAAATACACACATGCATAAATGGATAAATAAATAGAATGTATGACATGTCAGAAGTGCTATGAAGAAAAATTTAAGCAGGAAAGGGGACCAGGGACCCAAATGAGGAGATTGTCATTTTAAGTAGAGTGATTAGGGAAAGCATCATTGAGAAAGTAACATTTGGGCAAAAAGCAGGCCGAAGAAGCCAGGAGGATATCTGCAAGAAGAATATACCAGGTGAAGAGAATTGCAAATGCAAAAATATTAGGCAAGAAAGAACATGCCATGTCCAGGAACTAGCAAAAGAGTACTGTGACAAGAACAAGATGAGCAAAGAGGAGAGTTGTCAAAATTGAAGCTAGAGTGTCTTTGGAAAGGGAGACCACAAAGATCCCAAAGGGTCACATAGGCCATTGTATACAATTTGGGGTTTTCCCTGAATTGAGAAGGCACTGGAAGGAATTTTGAGATAGGTTTGAGACACATATTTCAAGCAAAAGAAAACGGCAAACTCTGAAGGCAGCTGAGGTTAAGAGAAGACTTTTTTTTTTTTAAGATGGGAGAAATCATGGCATTTTTATATACCGATGGACAGGATCCGGTAGAGAAGTAAAAACAGGTGAACAAAACTTATGAAAGAAAGGGGAAAATGCTGTAGTGGCCACCCTGACTAGAAAAAGGGTAAAGATCTGATGTGGCTTGGAGCGGCTGTGCTTAGCCAGGTCCAGGGTCCTGATCACCAAGGTAACAGGAGGGAAGTTGGGGTATGCAAGCACAGGTACAGACGGGTGGATGGCTGGGAGCACAAGGAAGTTCTCTCTCTGTTGCATTCATTGTCTCTTTGAGAGGTCAGCTATGAATGACAGTAAGGGAAGAGGTATTTGGGACTGGAGCAGAGAAAAAGGCTAATAGTAAGCAATATAAAGTAGTGGCGACAAATAAGGTTCATATCCGGGCTCTGCCACAAGCTGTGTGACCCTGGATAACATTTGTAACCTCCCTAAACCTCAGTTTCTTTTTATGCAAAATGAGGATAACAATAGTGCCAATATGGCTGCTCTGTGATGAAGATGAAGAGAAATCATGTAAAAGTAATTGCGACTACTGAATGACAAGGATTTAGTATATATTTGCTGTTAGCTGAAATAATACATTAGGTATTCAATTATCAATGAGTGGATAAATTGTGATATTTTATGTCCACTCTCTTTTCAGGCGGCTTGTCCTCACCAACCTTCAAGTCATCCCAAAAGGAGCATTTCTGGGATTTGGGGACCTGGAGAAAATGTACGTACCTGGCAATGCTGTGTGTGAATGCCTCAGCCGGGCTATGGGCAGCAGCCTCAGACCACATCTAGTGTGACACCCTGTGCTTAGAAGCCAGACAGCTCTTCATATGTCCTCCCCTTTTATTTCCACATGGTAGCTGCTAAACAGAAGGTGGAATCTTTTGGAGTGTAGCCCTGAAATGAGCATAAGCAATGCAAGAATCCTCACTTTTTCCTTTTATAAGGTGTTGCTCCCAAAGGACTTACGAGTGCAATTTTTACAAACAAAAGCCTGTTTCCTCTGCTGACATCCATTCTTTCTCAGGGAACCTTTCTACCATTTCCAGCTAATTTTGAATTGACAGCAGGGCCTAACATCTGAGCTTTAGAGCTTCTCTAGACGTCCTATTCCCAGGCCACGCTGACAAGTGGTGACTGATACACAAACATTTAAAAAGTATTTGGAAAGTTTTACAGCCCTGAGGGAGATTTCCTTGGAAGAGAAAAAACTCCTTTGTTAATGCACATTCACTTCTTATTGGGCTAGTTTCATATCTGGACTTTTCCCAGACAGGATTTTCTCAAACTGGGGAACAGCAATAAAAAGCAGAACAAACCCTCCCACATTTAAGGTAACCCATTCTCCCTTCAAAGGCTCTTGATTCCATTTCCCAGGTCTTCAGGGTCAGGAAAGTGTGTTCTTCACTGCAGTGGCAGCCAGAAATCAGGGCTTCAATGCCAATAAATACAGCAACAAACAGGCGGATCGCACAGAAGGGAGTGACAGCAACTGCCCCGGTTACATATGTTTCCCCCTTCTTGAAGCTATGCAGTCTTTCCTCTTTGTTCTTTCGTTCCCCTAAGGGATGAACCTTCTTCATTCCCTGCCCTTTAAGAAGAATATTTACTGAAGTCTGAGAAAGCGAGAAAGAAACCTATTAATGAAAGAATCACAAATCAGGTAGCTATTATTAAACCACCTGCTTAAAGGAGGGTGGTCAGAATCCTGGGATTGCGCCTTAGTTTTGACATAAATTTTAACATAAACTTACTGTGTAACCTCGATTAAATCATCATATCCTCTAGGACCTTGATTTCCTCAGCTGCATATTAAAGGAGAAGTTTTAAAGGGGGGGATGGTTTATGTGATCTCTGATTTCCAAGTGCAAACATCCTACAGTTAGATAAGACCTCAATTTAAGACCTGCAGTCTTCAGGGTTTACCTTCTTGGAGACGTTCGACACTCCCAGGAATTGGGAGATGGTGGCACTCGTCTGGGCAGAGCTCACCAAGGTGAACAGGAAAGCAATGGACTTGGAGCCCTTTTGGACAAAGGTGTGTTCCTGGTAGATTGGCTACCGCCCTGCCTGGAATTAACACAGACCAGACGACTATAGGTATGCCTAATCCCCCAAACGACCCTATAATTGCATCAAAATTATTCTAAAAACAGAAATATGAGACATCACAAATAATCCACTTTAATTCAATCGAGCACCGCGACTGACCCCTAAATGTGTGTTCAGCATCAGACAAGACCCTTCTGTGACATCTAAATGGTTAGGCTGACCTGACATAGCAGTGATTTCAGAGACAGGGCAGCTGGCTCAGACACTCCTCAACTTCCTGACACAGCTTGTCCATCTCTACCTCGTGTCTTCTTTACTGATCAGCCTGTACTGACACAGAGAGATGCCAAAAATAAAATGAAAGTCATCTTATTTTTTCCAACATTTTCTATGTACTAAGGCTTCAAAAACATTCCCTAATAGAGGGCCTGGCCCTGAATGGAACTCTTAACAGGCTGTGTGTACCTTTCAGTCTCTAGGTTCACCTTCGTCCATTGTCTCGCCTTCCATGTGAGTTCTCATCTGCTTGACATATCTACCCCTGAATTTTTGTTCTTCCTTCACTTTTTAACCAGTTTCCTGAACTTAATAAATACTGGATTCCTCTCCAATATTTACCTTCCCACAAATCATAAAGTTCCTTTCATTCATTGTTGACTTGTGGCCAAGGTTTCCTATCCTACTGAAAAAGAAGGGGGTGAGCTTTCCGTGTAAATTCTGCCCTCCTTCCCTGCCGCCTTCCTCTCTCCTCCCATCACTACCACTCTTTCGAAAGGGCAGCCTATGTTCACCGCCTCCCTCTCCTTTTCTTTCAATCACTCTCCAGGCTGCCCAACTGCCATGTGCCCACTGATTGTCTCACACCATTATTGTATTAAATTCCCCAACAATACCATAACTGCCAGATCGAATGACTTCTACTTTGTCTTCTTAGTACTTAACTTATATGCAGCTTTAGATTTTACTGACTGTTCATGCCATTCTTAATTCTCTTTTCCCTTTTAACCTCAGTGACATCACACCTTCTGCCTGCCCTCTTACCATCCCATACTACTCCAAAACCACCTCTCCATCTTTCTTGTTCCTCAAAAGTTCAAATATTCCAGGGCTTCATTTCTGATCATTTTACAGTCACGCCCCTAAATCATTGTTCATCAAACAATGTCACACTGCCATGGCTCCTGAACTTCCCTTAACTGCCACCTCTCTTCTGAGGCCACAATTCTTGTTTTGAAGTGGAGGGCCTCGGAAACACCTACACCTACATGAACTGTAAGTGCTTCGAATTCAGGATGTGCACACTAGCTCGTTATCTTCATCCTTAAATTTCTCACCTTCCCACATTGCCCAGTGAATAACATCACCATCTGCCCAGACTCCCAAGCAAGAAAATTCAAAGTCTTCCTTGACTTAGGCCTTCTCTGTTCCTTATATCCAGGTGCTCCTCTGGTCTTATTGACTGCCCCACAAAAATACCCCTAGAATTCAGCCCCTCTCTCACTCCTACTGTTAGATCCAAAGTCTCATCAACTCCACAGTCTGCTACATGAGGCTGCCATACCTGTCCCAGCTTCAGTCTCCCCACCACTCTGCTGCCGGATCTGCATGGCTCAGACTTACTTCCAGAAGAAACTGGGAGGATCCCTTATTGCTATAGATTTCAGTCTTAAGCCCTTGGCAGAGAACTAAACCCTTTATCTCCCACCATATGCACTGTATCCCACACTTTCACCAGTTAGGAAAATTTTCCATTTTCCAAGTATTATCATTACCAGACATCACATTACTTATTTAAAATGCAATGGCTGTTTCTTTGGACAATGCCTGGCACATAGAGGGACCAAAAAATAGTAGCAGGTGAATAAATGAAAGAATGAAAAAATGAATGAACAAACAAATAAACAAAATATACTTTCACACTGGCCTTATGTAGATGCTGACCTGCCTAAAATTCCACTTAAAATTGAAACAGAAATCCTGCTTGCCCTCCAGGCAGCAGATCAAATGTTTACCCCTTTATATAGTCTTTCTTGAACTCTCCAGTGCTTCCAAACCATAATCTCTTATTTGGAGTATTAATAGCATATCTATCAGATTGTATTCAGAATTTAAAAGTTTTTCCAGATCCTTTGATTGTTCTTTAAGGGAAAGGTCAGAGTGTAACTTAACTTTGTATTACAGTACAACACCAAGTCCTGTTGCTTTTATCTCCTTGCTATTCCTCTAATCTGTCTACTTACCTCTTTCTCCAGCTTCCACAGCATGCTCTCACCTCACCCAATCCATTCTCTACATAGCAAGCGGAGTCACATTTTCTGAATTCATATGTAATCATGTCACCTTCCACATCTGTCCATCTCTCTCTCTCTCCCTTTCTCTTTTACATACACATGCAAACACATGAGAGCACACACTCTCTCCATGCCTCACCACTGCTCTTAGCATACAAAGAAAACCAAAACTGGACCTCTCACATTCTCTCCTTTGCTCTACTGGCCCCTTTTTAGTTCATAAAATGTACTAGGCCATGCTGCCCACCATGGGCCTTGCTTGGCACACACCGTTCTTTCTGACTAGAATGTCCTTTCCACTCCGCCCTTTTAACTTAATTGGCTCCTGCTATCTTTCAGGTTCTCACACTGGTGTCGTTTGCCCAGGAAAGCCCTTCCTGACCTCCCAATGAGGGGGAGACCCATGTTGTGTACACTCTCATATCACCGCTAGTCTCTATGTGGTGACTATCATTTTAGCAATTTTACACGTTTGTAGGCGATAATTTCATTAACTTCTAACTCTCCTATTGGACTGTAAATTCCATGAGCACAAGGACATTTTTGCTTTTACTTGGTATTAGATCCATGGTGCCTCACACAGAATAAATACAATAAATAACTGATAAACGCATGAATAAAAAATGCATGAATAAATATATATAATTAGTTGGAGAGACAAGATATCCAGATATAAAAAGAAAATACTAAATAATATGAATAATAATGATAAATAATGTAGAAATTTAGAGGCATATGAACACTGGCTGAGAATCTACCATAATCTAGACATTGACATAGTCATGGTTTAAATCATAACCCAGGACAAAATGTACAAGATAATCTGTGCAAAATAAATGATACAAACATCGTATTTGTTAGGATTCTTTCTGTTGTAAGAGACAAAAGAAAGTAAACCTCAAATAGGTTTAAGGAAAAAGAAGGGAATTTAGTGGCTCATTTAACTTGATGGTCAGAGAGAAAGAATGGCTTCAGAAACATCTCTATTCAGGTTCAATGTCCTTAGGACTCGGACTCTTTTCCTCTCCTAGGTCTTGCTTCCATTAACTTAGTTGCAGCCCTCAGTCCCATCCCTAGTGGCAAGATAGGCAGCCCCAGGTCTGCCTTCCCATATTGGGCTCTATTCAGAAGGAAAGAGCTGACCTTTTTGTTGCTCCATCCCAAAAAGTTTTTAGATTTGATGACTTGCTTAGATCACATGACCATCTCTGGACTAACCACTTCAGCTAAAGGAATGTGATACTCAAATGTGATACCACTGGCTCTGGCCTAAGCAAATGGGCTCATTCTTAGAGCTGAAAGTACCTACCCCAACCACATGGACTTGGAGTGGTGGGAGAAGATCCACAAACAAAAACTGAAGTCATTTCTGCAAAAAAGTGGAGGTTAGATGCCAGTAATTGGGCAAACAACTAATATCTGAAAAGAAAATTAGTCCTGTTCTTATCCAGAAGAGAAAGGTCTCTATGGGTGAGGTGACTGGGGATTTGATGAATTTGATTTTTCCTCCTTTCTCCTGTTAGAATGACTTAAACAATCCAGTAACTCTGCCCAACCCATGCTGATAACTTATTCTTTCATTAACCCAGCTTAACCCACTCCCCTCTGCTTGAATTCAAAAGGGAAAAAAGCCTTTTTGGTAGAACTGGCACAGGAGTGTCTACACTGGAAATGAAATGATCATTGTGCACACCTTAGCTTTAATCAGCATCACTATCTCAAACCTTCCTACTCTTCACCACTTTGGGACTGGCTGGGGGGAAAGGAAATCGTTAAATGCTGCAACGTGAAGTGGCTTTGCAAAGTGCACCGTAAACTGTTTACATTGTCTTTAATTACTTCGGAGCCATATGTCAGCTTGGTATAAAGTGTGAAGATTACACTGAATAGGGTGGGGGGACTAGGTGAACATGTGGAGATTTATGGGAACCAGAAAAATTATGTATGGAAATGAGTGCAATTTAAAAACACATCCACCGTGCTATTATAACACTGGAGGGGGAAGAAAAGCTAGTGTATAACAAAATATCTTTGAAAATAGGAGCGTGATGAATATGTAAATGAGACCAATCAACATCAGCTGAGATACGGTATATGCAGATGAGACCGCAATAAGCTAAAATGTGAAATAGCTCCCAAACCATAAATATGAACCATATAAAATTCATTTGAAATATTCATGATAACATAAGGACAAAAAATATAATCAAGTGATTTACTTGCATATAAAAGTGAGAAAACTAGTCTGACACTCCAGCCTCCACCCCCACATCACAGGGGAAAGAAAAGTTAACAGAGGGACTTATAAAGGAAGATTTACTGAATGAGAACTGCTGCAAGCACATGAAAACATTGAGGATCCTTCGAAATCTCAGTTCTCTGACCTCACTCAACACAGATAAGAGGAAAAGAAATGAATCTCGTAACTAAAACCATAATGGTGACAGTGCTGGAAAATTTGGGCTCTAACCCACTTTGCCTCCATGAGCATCTCCTCATTAGATAATGCAGGTCCGTTTCTACCCCGGCTTTCTGTGATTCTGAGATTCATGGGCAAACCACTGAAATAAAGCAAGAGGGAGAAGTTGAAGATTCTACAGGCTCCCAGTCAAACACTGGAGGCCAGGGTCGGGGCCGTTAGACCTCTGGATGGGAAGAGGGGGTCTGAGTCCCCGGGCATCAAAAGGAGAAGAAGGTTCAGCGGTTCTCTTCTCAGGTTGCACTTTGAATCCCCTAGGTAGCTTTTGAAATAATGCACAGGTCTGTCTTTCCCAGGGATTTTTAAGTTACATTTGCCTAGGGTGGGGCTAAGTATTGATCTTTTTTTTTTAAAGCTCCCTTGATGATTCTGACATGCATCCACAATTGAAAGCTACTGAGATAGATGATATTTAAGTCTGAATCCAATCCATAGAGAGAACAGTCATAAGCGTGTGTAGTATGCCTATATGGTGTAACTGGAGAATAAACAAAAGGGGATAAGGTCAGAGAAGGAGCGGGGGTGAGGCCATAGAGCCGAGGGCCATGAGGCAAGTTTGAGTGTGATGGGTAATGATGTAAATTAAATTGGTTCTTTTGAACAACCATGTGAATGACCTGATTTGCATTTTTTTAAAGATCACTCACACACAGATTTTAATTTGATAATATTTTGTTAATAATTTTTGTGTATATATTTGTAGAGATGTTAGTCTGTATATTATTTTTCTTAAAATGCATTTGTTTGGTTTTATACTGGTGCTGTAAAATGAGTTGGGGAGTGCTTCCTCATCCCCTATATTCTGAAAGAGTTTTTAATTGAGAATTCAATAAGGGAAAGAAGAGGACTTACTTCCCGCCCACCCCCAAATGGTGCTAAATCAACTTGGTAATATAAGGGGAAAACACTTCAACCCTTACTTCATGTCATACATAAAATTTAACTCTAAATGGATCAGAAACTTAAATGCAAAAGCTAAAACTAAAACTTCTAGAAGATAAGAGAAAATCTTCACAATCTTGAGAGAGACAAAAACTTATTAAATAGGACATGAGAAGCATAGAATAAATTTTAATTTTGACCTTATCAAAATAAACTTCTGCTCTTCAAGACACTATCAAGAAAATGAAAAGCCAAACCATAGACCAGAAGAAAATATTTGCAATACATGTATCTGAAAAAGGATTTGTATCAAGAATATATAAACAATTCCTAGAAGTAAAAAATCAATAAACATTCCAATTAAAAATGAGCAAAAGATTTTAACAGATACTTCACACAAAAAGATATGCAAATGGACAATAAGCCCATGAAAAGATGCTCAATATCAATGGTCATTAGGTAAATGCAATTTAAAATGTTGAAGTAATGACATGCCCTCTAGAACGGCTGGAATCAGAGCCTGACGGTACTAGGTACCGGGGAGGCTGTGGAGCGACCGGGACTTACAAGTACCTGGTGAGAATGTGAAATGCTACAACCACTTTGGAAAACAGTTTGACAATTTCTTATAGAGTATTTACCCAAGAGAAATAAAAACATATGTCCACATAAAGAATTACTCAAAAAATCTTCATAACAGATTTATTTATTATAGCTGAAAGCAACCCACACAGTCATCACCAGGTCATGGGGTAAATAAATTGTCTTCTGTCCATATGACAGAATATTAGTCCAAAATGAAAACGAATAAACCGCTAACACAATAACATGGATGAATCTTGAAAGCATTCCACTAAGCAAAAAAAGCCAGACACAAAAGAATATACACCATCTGATTCTATTTATGTGAAAGTCCATTAAAGAAAATCCGCTCTGGCGACAGAAAGCAGATCAGTAGCTGCCTGGGGCCAAGAGCAATTGTGGGGATTGGCTGGGAAGGGGAATGAAGGAACACTTTGGGCTGATAGAGAGATGTTCTGCGTCTTAATAGTGATAGCTGTTACAAAATATGTCAATTTAAAAACTTGAACAGTTAAAATGAGTGTATATCATTATTTGTCAAATTATGTTTCAGTAAAGTTGATTTTTTTAAACAAACAACTATTCAGCACCTATTTGGGGCCTACTGTTTAAAACACCCCATCTCCGTTGATCTGCACTTTACAGACAGGGATACTCGCATTCAGAAAGGGTGACAACCAACCAGCATCAGAGGGACCCTTCTGCAGTAAAGGTGGGATTCGAACCCAAGGTAGTCTGGTCCTTTCTGCTATACAAGGCTTTCTTTTTGCTGGCATTTACCATTTTCAAGGATTATTTTACTAAAGTAAAAGAGTGATCGAGGGAAGGATTAAGACTGTGAAAGCTTCCTTTGATGTCATTTATAAATACAGGGTAGGACTTTTATGCCTGAACCCTGGGAACTTCTGTAAACCAGAACCTAGAGCCATTTTCTACTGGGACAGCTAGAGAGATCCGTAACCCTCTCCTTGCAGCGTTCTGGCCTCGAGTTCCAGTGTGCCAGCTCATTGCTCAGTAAAGCTCGTGATGAAACTGGCTTTAGTCCAGGCGTTTGCAAACTGAGCTGCTTGTTTTAAGTTGCAAATTAACTTAGTCAGCAATTGGGAAATGTAAGAATTTGGCCAATTAAGTTGTCATTATTGAACCAGGTCAAACAATGACTGTCTAGAAGTGAAAGTCCTTACCTCATTTCCTGATCTCCATAAATATTCTGAAAATAACTATTTTTGTTGTATTTATTGTTTCACCCAAAACACAAGAAGCTGTTTTCTTGTCACATTCAGGGTTGATGTGGTTTTAGTGTTTCCACTAAGTCACCTATTTTCAACTGTTTCCAGGTGGGTCCTTAAAATAAACTCTACAATATCTAATAGCTGCCCAACTCAGAAGGAGAATAATGTATTGGCTTTGTATTTATATGCTTGGGTTTTTGCTTGTATGTTTTTGCTTTGATTTCTCTCTGTGTGCTGGAGTGGGGAGGATGTCTGGGAGGATGAGGGTTCTTGAGATCTAGCGATGTTATGGATGCTCCTAACACTATATTCGGTACAACTTTCCACATCTCAGTACCTTATTTTTTATCCATAAAGATAGGGTGTGGTTTCCATTGCTGGAAGAGATTATAAGGAAGAATACAAGTGAGAGCCCCACTGTCTTAGTCTGCTCTGGCTTCTTTATTAAAATATCACACTCCATGGCTTAAATAACAAATATTCATATTTTATAGTTCTGGAGACTGGAAGTCCAAGACCAGAGTATTAACATGGTCATGTTCTAGCATGAACTTATCTCCTGACTTGTAGACAACTGTCTTCTTGCTATATCCCCCCATGGCCAAGAGAGAACTCTGGACTCTTTATCCCCTTATGGGGGCACCGATCCTTCATGAGAGCTCTAATCCCATGACCTCATCCTATTACTTCCCAAAGTCCCCCACTCCAAACACCATCACACTGAGAAATAGGGCTGTAACATATAAATTCAGTCCATAGCACTCACAGTGAACTAGTAAGCTTAGAGTAATAAAAAATGTACACAGTAGATGCTCGATTAGGAAGGCATAGTTATGCCCTCATTTACACGTTCCATCTCTAAGACCCTCCACTCTCTTGGCCACATGATGTTCCGAGGCATTTAATCACGTGACCTCTGATTAGCGCCTTTCATTCCACAGCTAAGACTTCCAGGGAGGCAAAATGACATAGGTTACTCAAAAAAATCTTTTCTGGTTTGCCATCAAATTAAAACCTCAATGAGATATCACCTTACACCCCTCAGACTGACTATCATCAATATATCAACAAAGGACAAGTATTGGCGAGGATGTGGAGACAAGGGAACTCTTGTGCACTGCTGGTGAGAGTGAAGTTTGGTGCAGCCACTGTGGAAAATAATATAGAGTATCCTCAAAATATGAAAAATGAAACTCTCTTTCGACCTACTGATTCCATTTCTAGGAATATATCCTAAGGATCCCAAAACACCAATACAAAAAAAATATATGCACCCCTTTGTTCATAGCAGCACTATTTACAATAGCCAAGATTTGAAAATAGTCTAAGATGAGTTGATAAAAAAAAGCTGTGGTGCATTTACACAATGAAATACCATGCAGCAATGAAAAAGAAAAACTCTTACATTTTGCAACAGCATGGATGGACCTGGAGAATATTATGCTAGTGAATTAAGCCAGTCAGTGAAAGACAAATACCACATGATCTCACTTATAGGTGGAACCTAATGAACACAATGAACTAACAAACAAAAGAGTAACAGAAGCATTGGTACATGGAATGGCTGCCAGGAGAAGGGAGCGCAGTATAGGATGAAAGGTGGTGATGGGTGTAACCAAAGAACATTTATGCACAACCCATGGACACAGACAAGGTGTGGGGATTGACTTAGGGAGGGCCTAGCGTAGGGTTGGGTGGAGGCAAGGAAAGGCAGAAAAAGTGGGAACAACTGCGATAGCATAAACAATAAACTAAAAATATCCTGGTCCATAATGAACGTTATGTATGAATAAAAAGAAGATCATTTTTTTCATTAAAAAACATAATCTTCCATTTTCTAATAAGCAGCCAAACAACATCATCTTTTAAGACATCTGCTTCAGCCATGCCTGCCCTTCTGCTCTTTCTTGACAAGGCAAGCTGGGGAGAGACAGTCACATGTGCTGTTTGTTGGGGCTTACAGACATACCAGAAAATGAACTGGCCTTTTTTTTCCCTCTCTGCCAGTAACTCAATGCTTTTGTCTACTCAGAGAAGATACAATTAAGGCAGCATAATACTCAAGTTAAAAATAGCCTCATGGCTCTGCCCTGGAGACTCTTGCTAGGTTTTGTTTTGTTTTATTTTTTAATAGAATGGTATTAAAATAAAAAGATGCAATCTAAAAGCAAGCTTCAATCGATGCACAAACTATTCATTTTTATTTCCTCATTTAACCCATGCCCATCACGACCACATCCATCTGGGCTGTTTATGACTTAATAAGATGCTTTAAACAATAAAAGACTCAAATAGAATACAGACCCACTTGCCTGCCCACCCTTCAACAAATAAACTACCTGAATGTTACACTTCATAAACCTCCCCTGTGTTGCTCAGATCCACCCTTACCAGCTTGCATGGAAATCAAATGATCATAGACGTGATTTTATAGTTCAGACCATTCAGAAGTTAAACAGGCAGAGGGGAAAAGCGTAAGAGTGAGGGATAAATGACAGAGGAGCCTAAATGGATAACATGGAAGTTAACCACCCCAGTGGGTCTGAGATTCTGAGAGAATCTGGGCACAGAGATAGCGACTGTTGATGCCAAGTGCTTTATAAACATGTAATTTGCACTTGGATGTGAGCGTGCTTTGAAAAGTTAAAAGTGCATACAAACACAGGTATGAATACCAAAGAGTCCATGCACTCTGCTTCTCATTCATGCTTCGCAGCTCACCCACACCCTGACTGCCGCTCTTGCCTTCTCTCTTCTCATACTCCTCCAAAGCACCCCGCGGGGCTGGGCACACTGGAAGGGTAATGACAGACAAAGTTCATGAATTTGTCCTCTCTACCCCTTGGGTCATTGCCCAACCAATCAGAACCTCTTCCTCAAAGTAGGCCCTCGGTATGTTTTTATTTTAATCTTACTCTTCATTCTTCTTTCCCAGTAAAAGGAACAGCAACTAAAGAATGCACTGGCATTAAATTCTAAGGAGTTCATGAAGTGGCCCCTCCAATACAATCTGCCTTTTTTAAAAAACCACGAAGTGGGTAGTGACAATTTGCAAGGATTGAATTGCTTATGGTGGGGTGTTAGTCACTGTGGCCCATGCGCTTGGCGAGATTTGCTTTAATACCTGAAAAACCTTATCTAGATTGGACTTCTCGTTCAGACTGAAATGTGAGGAGGGATGAGCTTCCCTGAATCACATGGACATTAGTGCCTTTGAGAGTCCATCTACTGAGGACCGGCTTCCTCACTGACTGGCTGAGCAGGTGGAGAGCTCAGGCTGGTGATTTGGTTTTGGGTTTTTTTTTCCTAAGTGTTAAAAATTGAGGTGCCAGTCCTCATGCAGTTGTTTAAAATGTGCCCCTTCACATCTTCCTTATGTTGACTTTCTTTTATATGTATATAAAACTTCTCAAGTTTTTCATAAAACTTCTCAGTCCAATCAAATAAGACAATTAGATGCGCTTTTCATTTGTTTTGCGGGGGGAAGGATGGTGAGTGAAGACAGCGCCAAGTTCCATAACAAAAACAGCAAATCCTACAGAGAAAAGCTACGCACTAACTTCAGGAAAATGAGGCCAATCGGAGATTGAGTGTTGGGACTTTTTAAAGGAAGTAGATTTGAAGACTTCAGTCGAGTACTCAAGACCAAGTACAGGCTCATGGATGACATCAGTGAATCCATCAAATGATTTATCAGGATTCACAGAGCAAATGACTGTGGCTTCCCTCCCTCCCTGAACACTTGTGAGGGTGAGGGGTGTAGAGCTAATGTGCTTTCTCCAGCCAGGGACAGCTCCTTCTCACCAGTGTATGTGCTGTGCGGTTTCTTCTGCTCCATTTCTGAGCAACTCCAAGACAGACCAAGCAAGCTCAGAGAAGCATAATTCATCCATCAGTCAGCAATTCCACAAATTCTTCTTGAGCCACAAATATGTGGTAATTAGGAAGGGAATGATTTGAGGAAGCTTGTGTGCCTAGAACATTCTTGCTAGATTGTCTGGGCAATACAGACAAAAGACACTCAGTCCTGCTCTCAAGGTGAACAACACACTGGTGAACAACAACCACCACAGCTGTCATTTGTCGAGTGATTATCTTGCCAGAAACTGAGAGAAGCCACTTTCCATGCATTATCTTATTTAATTCTCATAACCTTATCATCCCCATTTTACAGTGAGGACATGGAAGCCGTATGGGTTATATGGCTTGCCCAATGTCACATGTCTTATAAGTGATGGGTCCAGGATTTGAATCCAGGCCTTCTGACTACAATGCTCAAACAGGAATCTATTACCCTGTAATATCTATGAATGTTAACACGGGTTAACATCCCATGGGTCCAGATAACAATGATATAGGAGGGTGATAATCTTGCTCTCTAATGGAGAGAAGTAGGATATACAGAAACACAAAGTTACAAAGTTCTCATCCACTGTGTTTGTAGTAGCATATCTTTGCATTGGTTTCCTATTTCATGATTTTGAAATGCCTCATATACCACCTGTTAGCTCACGTAATCTCCCCCACTAACCCTTCAGTGGCAGCTGGGGCAAGTATCTACGCTCATCTCACCAGTGAGAATATGAAGTTCAGAGAAGTTAGGTAACCGGCCTGAGACCAACAGCTAGGAAGTCATGGAGGTGGCTTTCCTCCGATGCCGTATCCTGTGCGTGTTCTCTATATAATGCTTTGCTTTTTGCAGTGCTGCTACTTATTTATTAAACAGAGATTACACCTTGAGGGTCTTACAGTTGCATCAGTACAAACTGTTTGAGTCAGAAGACAAAAGCAATATTTTTCTACCACGTATATAACCTTCACAAACAGGTGTTTTTGCTCAGCATTTCTCATACTTTCTACTTAGTCTTGAGCACTTGTATGGGGAGGGGGAGGGGGAGGGGGGCACGGGGGCAGATGTCCTGAAAATGGATGAATGTCTAATCCAAGCAGTGAAAATCCAAGTGCAAAACTAGCCTTTTCCATGCCAAAGAGAAAATGCTCCAAAAGGGCATGTGTATTATTAAAAATTGGTCTAAGCTATCTTATCAAAATATCACTTTAATAGAAATTTCATTTCTAAGTCAATTATATTTATTGGTTGTTTTCTTTAAGTTTTTGCCCGCTTCTCCCTGCCTCCTCTTGGAATTAACATTCTAGTAACATGTAGATTCAGCCAGAATTTCTTAGCCTAGACACGGGATGCCATCTTTGCAAGACAGAATTTTTCTTTCAGTTAAATGCAATGAGCATTTTATGAGTTCCTGCTAAGGGTCTCCTACCTCATGGTATCTCAAATCTTAATGTGCACACATGGAATTTGGGGAACTGACTGTTAGGGAGGGCCCAACTGAGGAAGTCTGGGTGGGACCTGAGATGTTGCAGGGCTAACTAGCTCCCAGGTGAGACCAACACTGCTGGTCCATGGTCCATGCTCCATAAGGAATAACAAGATCTAAAAATACTACTCCTGCATGGGGAGCGATATAGTGAAGGATCCAAGAGAAACGGCTCACAGTCCCTGCTCCAGGGTAGTTGTCAATAAAATACACTTGAAACAATTAGAGAAAAGCACAGAACAAGTTCATAAACACGTGCTCCGTTGCTATAGCCAAATGATAATGGGAAGACATGTTCTCGCTCTCCTTCTCATTGTCAGATCCCATTTAAGAGTTAAAATAGTCCTCAGGTTTTAGTATAATTAATCACTATGAAAGCATTGCCTCAGTTCTGGAGAGTCGCTCTGGTGGTGCTCTGGAAACACAGCCAGCAGTGGAAAATGCATCCACAAGCCACTATTTGGGGGCAAATTGAGCTTGAGCCCTTATTCTTATGGTGAGAATTCTGTATCTCAGGCAAAAAGTAGGAGACTGAATACAGGCATTTCTGTCCTGGCAGTGCGAGGTAGACAAAGGTCAGAGGGGAAGTACAGATCAAGATAACGCGTAAGGTTTTTTCCAGATTAAGCACAGCTAGAGTTATGAGGTAGGTAGGTTGGGGAAAGCAAGATGGAAGAAGGCAGTGGAAATGGTGGAAAGAAACAGAAAGGACCTCTTTGCTCCCTCCTCCTCCAGCCAAGACCCAGAAACTTTTTTGGCACACTCAATGAAGTTCACAGGAAACCTAGGGCAGAGTGAAAGCTGTGCCGATCCGCACGAGTTCCAAGGGAGGAATGACACAGAGCTAATCACTGGACTGAGATTGCCGTTTAATGCCCTTCCTCCACAAGCCATCCATCAAGTTTACAGCAGCAACAAGAGTTCATTACCATGTTCCTGTTTTGCACATTCTTGAACAAGGTTATGCCTCCAATTTTAAGTGTGGTATATAAAAGGCATGAGGGAAGGTGGGAGGGCGAGGGGGTTCCTAGAGGGAATGGCAATAAACAGAACAGGTGTTCCTCACCAACTGGAAGCGTGAGTCTCCCCAACCGCTTATGACTTTGTGTAATCAGAAAGAACAACACATCACAAACTCGCAGATTCATTCTTATTAGAAGTTCCTTATCTTCTTTTATCAATCTACCTATCCATTAGACTTTCTGCCTTCCATATTAGGAGCCAAAAGAAAAGATAGAATTTGGTTCAAACCCCCGAGAAGTTTGTGATGTAGTATAGAAATAAGAGGAATTCGTGTGAAACAGAGGACACAAACCAGAACATAAGCAACCGCTAAATATTGCTGTCCAGACCTGAAAGCAGTTCAGGTGCTGAAAGCAGTTCAAAGAAGTGGGAGTTCGATCAGTGTGGAGGTTTTGCGGAGACTGTAGGATTTCCGTAATGAAAGGGGTGAGGGGGAAGTGTTCTGAGTGGCAGATATTAATGAAACAGAATCAAAGTCATAATGGGGATCTGAGGTCTTCCTAAATAGGTATGCAGGCTCCCACAGCCCTTGTCCTTCGGTCATATCATGCACCACGGGCTTCCACTAAGCTCTGAAAGATCAAATGAGTAGGAAGAAAAGCCCCATGCAGTAGGATAGCCATCTGAATTCCCCAGGATACCGACTCCTTTAACGCCCTACCCATGATTCTATAGGCAGGATGCTTGGAACTTGTCCATCATCGTCCTGATAGTATAGTGGCCTGGGTACAATAGGTAGACTCAAATTACATGTAAAACTGCTTAGTGTCGTTGATTTGGGGGAACTGTTGTTAAGGAGGTCAGCTCTGTCCATGGAGCTGTCCCTTAGACTGGGCTTATGCCGAACCAAAGGAAATGGGAGATTTACGTATGTCCACTTATTTCAGCCTAATTACGTAGGGAAACCAGAGCACATGCAAAATTCACTTCAGGGCCCTAACTGTCCAATTCTCTGTTTTCATAGACTGCATTTACTGAGTAAATAATAAACATATACTATGACTACATCCGAGTCAGAAGCACAGGTAGGAGAAGCGGCAAAACATCCCTGGGGTAGTTTGCTGCGACCAGACCTCTTAGTTCCAACAAGTACCTTTTCTTCCAGAGGACAGAGTAAAATTCCTCAGTGTTTCCCCAAGCTTGAGTGGGACTGAAGTCATAAAAGAAAATATTCTTCTCCCAAAGAACAATAGTGTTTTCCTGATCTCTGGAGAAATTCAAGTGAATGCTTTTTAAAATGCTGAGATTGCCTATATTCTCCCTTTTTTCATGAACTGTTATTGATGTCAGGATGAAAAAATAAGCTATGTCTGCTCAGTGAGTTTATGGGTGACACACACCGCAGCTGGTCTCTGCCTCTTGGCAATCCTCTATTTAAACAATGCAAATGGCAGGATCTGACTGAACTAAATATGCCACTTCCCCAATCCTTCCTCATTATCTCTGTCTCTTTGGTCCTAGCTGTCCATGCTCCTGGCTGCTGCCACTGGAGTCTAGGGATGACCAACCTTAGAGATACATTTGGCTCTTTAATGCTAAATACGTCACATTTAAAACCATAAAAAAGGGAAACTCCTGTTCCAATGTTCACTAAGGCATGATTAAAAGCAAAACTATGTCCTCTGAAGGACTTCAAAAGATACAGTAACAAACACATGCATGCATCCCACAATAGAGGAGAAAATGTTGATGGCAATGAATTTGTCAGCCCTTAATCAAGAGGAGTGGTGAATTTTGACTCCCACCTTTGTCAAATTGCCCCTGCCCCCTTATAAGACTTTGATAACCCTGTTTTCAGATTGTCTTGTTTCTCTGGTCTTTGGCATTTAAAATATCTGCATTCCCCCACCTGGTCTGATTCTCACTCCAAATAATTCTTAAACAGAGAGGTAGAAGATCATCTTTATGCCACAGGTTAAATGCCTCAGAAGTAGGTCACTGGGCAAAATTTGGGAAGGTAAAACATGACACCAAAGAATATGCACCTGCCTTGCCCGTGTACGTGGAAACATTTCCAAAATGAATTGCGATGTATATGGTGGGAAGGTGGTGAAGGCACTTTAAAGCCACTACCATGGCACTATTCCTCCAGTGTTTTCTTCCTCTTCACTTCTTAAAAGTAAATGTCTCATAATGAGACAGGAAGGAAGCTTTGTCCGAGGCTGAGTGACGATCCCTTTCCCTTCAGTCAAGGATGTCAAGGGGATAACAGGGAAAGGATTTCAGGAAGGTCCTCAGGAAGGATCTCAAGGAAACTCCTCAGACCTGACTCACTGTCAAGTCTAGTGTATTTCATTACAATGCTTCCCAGCAACCCTATTTTGGATCTTCCTTAGAAAAATCTAGAAATATTTATTTTTAATGCTCCAGGGCCATCAATCAAAGATAACACAAGGGCTGAAACAATTCTTCATGCAGCTTGGAATTCTTAGTGAGAGAAATGCACATTTCTGAAAAGACAGGGTCTCAGTTCTGCCCGCCCTAATTGCACTTTCTGTTTGCTAGTATAACTTAGATTTTCTGCATGGCAGGAGGAGCTCCGTGACATGTCACCCTTAAAAGCTGGACTAAGCAAAAAAGGCGTGCTCACTGTAGTATGTAAACATTTTAGACTGAGTGAATTCCACTTCTATCCATACTCATCACAAATGAGCACCACCAAAATGCTCAAATACATATTCACGGAGGGCCTCTCAAATGCATTGTATAAAAAAATCAGAGCTAAGCAGGAGGCACAGATCCGTTTCATTTAATTAGAGTTCGAGAGAGGCCTGAAGAAAAAGGTCTGTATCTCCCTAAGTGTTCTGTTTCTGCATGAATATAGCTATCTTGCATTGTCAGGTGGCTTGCATTGAAAACGATTCCAAAGGCAAAGCCTGTAAACCTCTAATGTTTGACTCAGGTAGTACTATCACAGACAATGAAAGAAACCACATAGCCCATCTCTATTCCAAATTTTATATCAGTGTCCACTTTTCCTTTAATCAGGGTGAGAGACTATTCCCCCTATATCAATGCTGGAGGCATGACTTAATGCCATGTTAGAAAATTCTGCATTGCTCTCAGCATATCCTGCGTGTGCTCACTCCTATTTTGATTCTCTCCTGCATTATTTTCAAGGCTCTTTTATCATCTCTCCCCAGCTCAACCATCCAACCTTGTTTGTTACTCCTCATCTGCAAGGACTCTCCCTGCCACCCAGATCAGCTTCCCCATGGCCCATAGCCATGCTTTCCCCTTTCTTACCTTCTCATTTCTACTCCTGCTGTTCCTGCGCCTGCAGTGTTACCATGTCTCTCTCCATATACACATAAACATATAGCATGTATTTATCCCTTCGGCATATATTTACAGAGCACCTACTGTGTGCTAGACATTGGAAAGACAACAGTGACCAAACCAAACAGAGATCCTTGCCTTCAGGGAGTTTAGTTTCTGGGAGCAAGAAACAGATAATAAACATTTTTAAAAGAAAACCTAGAGGAAAGACCAAGATGAGGGAGGAGTAAGTGGAAACTACATTAACATCCTCCCAGGAGCAATCTGGAATTACAACTAAATTGTAGAGAAATCATCCTGAATAACCAACTGAACACCAGCTGAAGAGAAGCCTTATAACTGAGGACAGATGAAAGAAACCACTTCACCACAACATGAATGGCCCAGCAGAGGGAGCCACATGCAGTGGATCATTGACAGCTCCAAACAGGAGGCACAGGGCCAGGCACAAATAGCATATAACAAAGGCCTGAACAAGATTCTTTGCAGATTACCTAATACACAGAAATAAATACAAAGAAGCAGTCAAAATGGGAAGATAAAGAAACAGATACCAAATAAAAGAACAAGAGAATTTTCCAGAAGAATAACTAGATAAAATGGAGACAAGCAATTTATCAGATAAGAGTTTAGAGTAATGACTATAAGGATGCTCAACAGCATGAAAAAAAAAAAAACATAGAAACCATAAAAACAACCAGTCGTAAACAAAGAATGCAATATCTGAAATAAATAATACACTGGAAGGAATAAACAGTAGCTTAGATGAAACAGAGGATTCAATCAGTGATCTGGAGGACAAATTAGAAAAAAATACCCAACCAGAGCAGCAAAAAGAAAACAAAATTTTAAAAACTGAGGTAAGCTTAAGAAATATTTTGTACAACATGAAGCATAAAAACATCTGCATCATGGAGGAGAGAGCTAGCAAGGAATCGAGAATCTATTTGAAGAAATAATGACCAAAAACTTCCCTAATCTGGTGAAGGAAGACATATAGTCCAGGAAGCTCAGAGAGTCCCAAACAAGTTGGACCCAAAAAGGCCTACACCAAGGCACATCATAATTAAAATGGCAAGGCTTGAAGACATGGAGAGAATCCTAAAAGCTGCAAGAGAAAAGAAGTAGTTCCACATGAGGGGGTACCAATTAGACCGTCATCTGATTTCTCAACACAAACATTTCAGACCAGAAGGGAGTGGCGTGAAATACTCAAGGTGATGAAAACCAAAGACCTACAACCAAGGCAACTTTACCCAGCAAGGGAGAAACAAGGAGCTTCCCAGACAAGAAAAAGCTAAAGGAGTTTGTCAATACCAACCCAGTACTGCAACAAATGTTAAAGGGCTTGCTTTAAGAAGATGAAGAAAATAAATAAAACGGAAAAAAAAAAAAACTGAGGACAATAGTCTACCAATAAAATGGCACTATATATGTACCTATCAATAATCACCTTAAATGTAAATGGCTTAAATGCTCCAACCAAAAGACAAAGGGTACCTGAATGGACAAGGAAATAAAACCTATATATATGTGATCTCCAAGAGACCCACCTCAGATTGAAAGATACACACAGACTAAAAGGGATGGGAAAAGATATTTTATGTAAATGAAAGGAGAAAAAAGCTGGGCTAGCAATACTTATTCCAACAAAATAGACTTTAAGGCTATAGTAAGAGACAAAGAAGGACACTATATAATGATAAAGGGAACAATCCAACAAGAGGGTATAACCCTAGTAAACATTTACACACCCAACATAGGAGCACCTAAATATGTGAAGCAAATCTTGATACACATAAAGGGAGAGATCGACAGAAATACAGTCATAGTTGGGGATTCTAAAACCTCATCGACTTCAATGGATAGATCTTCCAGACAGAAAATCAAGAGAGACAGCAGCCTTAAATGACACTCTAAATCAAATGGATTTCATTGGTATCTTCAGAGCATTTCACCCCAAAACAGCAGAATATACATATTTTTCAAGTGCACATGACACATTTTCTAGGATAGACTACATGTTAGGACACAAAACAAGTCTCAAAAATTTAAGAAGATTGAAATAACAAGCATCTTCTCTGACCACAATGCTACGACACTAGAAATTAATCACAAGAACACTGAAAAACACAAAAAGGCATGGAAGCTAAAAAACATGTTATTAAACAATGAATGTGTCAATAATGACATCAAGGAAGAAATTAAAAGATACCTTGAAATAAATGAAAATAAAAACACAACAATCC